>CM062813.1:199375776-199609203 GCA_031772625.1 Pinus tabuliformis
GGATCTGTGCAGCTTCTAACAGAGTAGTCCACATGAATGCAGTAGTCACAAACACCAAAATAAATGAATAACACATACAACACCCAACGGAGTAGTCCACATAGATGTGATTATCGTTATAACAAGTATACAAGACGAATCTGTCTAATGTTCAGTTGAGTCTTCCACATCGGCGAGACAATGATAGAAACCAATACAACACATGTTCAATAGTATATGCACTAAAATAATCAAAGTAGTTCAACTATATTAGTACAAGTTAAGAAAACATGCATTACAAGTTTTTAAAGAATAGTTTTACAAACAGATACAACACATGCATGAAAACGTGCTTGCCTTAACAGGCTTCTGAATTAAACGAAAGTTCCAAGACACATTTGTACACCATACATCACTAGCCCCAGTAGTGGGACATTGAAGCCATTATTCACTCCTCAACGAATAGACTATAGATTCTCAAGGCTATGCGGGAGGAGCCAAGGTGAAAATTATTTTGCTCTTACAATGAGGGGGTATATATATCGAAGGGGCATAATTTACCCTCGTGACTCTTCAACTTCCCTCATGACTGTTTGACTTCTTATGCCTTTTCGACTTTACATGAATCTTCAACTTCATACTTGTGTCTCTTGGACTTCCACTTTACATTACATTGATTACAACAAGTATGACTCATAGTAGTGATGTGGCTAAGTCAACTCATGACACAAATCCACATGAAACTATTGACATGTATTGGCTAACTATGTTGATCGTGTTGAGCTTCTATGCTATTGAGTGATGATATGATCTCCATTTAGCATGTCTTCACCTCCGCATGGTAAAGTGCATAAGGTCCTTCATGGTCTTGGTCTTTTCTTGATGGTGCATGTGAATGTGTCCCTTTGGCTTGCTTGTTCGATGTGCTTCATTTGTTCGTTTGACTACGAGCAAGTATTCTAGCATGTGCCTCTTCTCCATCCCATTCGTCGTCGCACTATGTTTCATCAATGTCCCTATTTCTATAATCACTCATGACAAGATGACATCGAATCCAAAAGTCTCCTAGCCTAACATGATACATTATTTTCTGCTTCAGTGTAGGTGACCAGGAGAGGGACAAGGAACTAAAACTGTGCAGAGCACAGCTCCATCCAGGATGTGATGCTCAGGAGCATTATCGAGAAAAATTGTGAAAATTTCATTGGGAGGTATATTTGCATGATATGGGATGGTAGTGAAATGTACGGGGAAAAACGAAGCTGGGAGGTAGAATTACGCAGTTTCTGGGAGGAATTCCATGTGAGGTGTTGGGGAATTTCTAGGCCAATTTGTGCAATTTTCAAGGGGAACACTTGGTAGGTCATCCAGATGGGATTTGCATAGTTTCTCCATGGAAGATGATGTAGAAAGAAAGAGGCACTGGCAGAAGAATTTATGAAGTTTTCCACAGGAGGACAAGATCGGGCTACAAGAGTTGCTGGTGAAAATTATGTAATCCTTGGAGACAGTTCAATACTAAATAGTTCTATGTAATTTTTGGGCTGATTGCAGAGTGGGGAAGAAGGGCCAGTGACAACCAGATCTGCACAATTTTATGAGTGAGAGAAGAGGAGGTTAGCAGGGAATTTTGGCTGACATCTCTGTGTAGTTTTTGGGCTAATTGCAAAACAAGGAAGAAGGGAAAGTGACAGGAAACTCTGCCCAATTCCTGAGTTGATTGTAGAGCAGGCCAGCAAGGAAGTCTGCTTGGAAGATCTGTGCAATTTCCTGGGACAATGCAGTGACAGGAGCAGATGCCTGTCCCACATGTCTACGTAGTTTCTATAGGAAGTGCAAGGCAATCGGGCTAGACATGTTCTGTGCATTTTTGGAGATCAGTGCAACTTTGGGTCACAAGCCAAGTCATTTTTTTTGGTTGACCAATGGGAGGCTTGATGGAAGATCCTGCAAGAAGCACACACTGGATTAGATTATGGGAAAAAAATTTCATAGTTATGGGAGACAATCATCTAGCTCATTCCAAAAATTTTGAAGTGTGGATTACCTGAAGAACAACCTCAAGCTCTACATAATTCTGGGCATCAGTGAAAGTTCACTAAGATGGAGGTTAGATTTAAGGAGGATCGTCTCGTCGACAGATTTTCACGAAAATGACTAAGTGTGAAAGCAAGTGTACTTGTGCATACATGACAATGTGATCACACACTTAGCATGAATCAATGACAAGAGACCTCAAATCAACGAGACAAAAATGTTCTTAGTGAGATTGACTCAAGGGTTAAGAGAGACAATTGCGACACTTGAGATATGCTATTCTAACTTCCATGATGACACTTGCACGACAATGTTTATACCTTTGTGGGTCAGTGTAACCGATGTTGACAGAGAAAAAAACTTCATGCACACAAAGAAAAACATTCGTTATTACCAGAACCGGGTCACAAGTGTGACATAATAATCGACATGCTAAAGACAACAGTCCGTCAAACAAGTGAAAAGGAAGCAAGACACATAGAGGAAACACATGAAATGAGTTTGTGCTTGCGAACATGCATGTTATCAAGGACAACATGATATGTCAATGAATAGTAGTCATTCAATATATACTAAGATATGTACTTTAAAATATATTATTTAGTTACCATACTTACCCTCGATATGCTCATGCATCCGACGGAGTTTGCATGAGGTCCCAATCTTTTATGATAACCTTATTTCTTGTTCCTTCTCCTCAACTCCTTGAGAGTAATCTTGCATGTTATCTTTTCCTGTAATCAATGAGAGAAATATCTACGTAGTTTTAGCAGAGAGTTACTAATGCCAAGATGATCTGTGAAGTTTTCTAGAGCAAGGTTGCCTGCCTTCTCTATGCAATTTCTGAGTGCAAGATAGATTCGACAACTAGGACAAAACTGTGTAGTTTTAAGATTAAAGACACTGTTTCAAGATGGGTCATGGGAATACACCCCTGTGCAGTTTCTAAATGCATGGAGGCCAGACTGCTCTATGCATTTCTGGAGAGTAGTGTCGGCTTCCTGACTTCTCTGTGCATTTCTAGAGAGTAGTGTTGGCTAGGCAGCTAAAGGAAATCACTGTGTAGTTTCTGAAGATAGTGGGTTCTGGTTAGGGAAGGACACTGGAGAAAAACACTGCATAGTTTTGGATGCCAAGGGAGGTTGGGGTCTCTGTACATTGCATAGTTCCAACAGGAAAGGGAAAAACGCCTGAGGGTTGAAGAAGCAAAGTTTGCAGCTATAGAAAGCTAGATGAGGCTAGATTGCTGGGGAAACTAGGCTAAGTGTGAGATGAATGAGACTAATGCAAACAATGATAGAACTTGACTATGATCACACACAAACACTTAGTGAGACAACATAGACCATCGAGAACATAAAGTACATACTCTACTTGATGCAACAACCTTAGTTACAAGAGTGAATGAAGTGAGTGTGAAACATGTCTATGTAATGAGAACAACCCATACACACAAGATTTCCCCTTGAAGCAGAAAAAAATTCCCTTTGCATGACAAACAATAACCCCGATGTAGAAACATGACACATAGTACATAAACATGAGAACTTGAACAAATCTAAAAATCAAGGAGGGGGCTTGAGATCATTAGTTTACCGACAAGTGACCAAGGAACGATCTATCATAGGATCCAATGTAGGCTCCAAAATTTTCATGTGAGCCAAAATTTTTGAGGGTGGTTGTAGCCGCTACAACACAGTCTCAACCTTGTAGATTGTTGAAGACTAGGACTAGCAACACTTCCATCTTTACAGTTGTGAGTGGTAGACTTCCTTGTTGCCATAATTTTTCTTTCAAATTTTATTGCCACCCTGGATGCCTTCTCCAATGAATCACGTTCCCAAAGGTGAAACTCATGTTGTATGTTATCTCTTAAAACCCCTATGAAGACATCAATCCTATTCTCCTCTCAAATATTGGTTATCCTAAAATTCAGTTTTTGGATGTCTTCAATGTGCTCTACCATTGAACCCTTTTGTTTGAGATTTATCATTTGGATAAAGAACATGTTTCTCTTTATATCTTCATAATGTGCTATCATTTCCTCTGTAAAAATTGAATAGGTTACTAGTGGTTTATGCAAACAAAGCCATGTATACCATACAAACTAATTGGATTCTAAATATAAATATGCAATACATACCTTTTTATGATGGTTGCACATCATGTAGATCGAAACATTTCTCCATTTATAGTATCAAAGTTACCAAATCCTTGCCATAAAGCTTCCTCATATCTATATTTGGAATGTGGTGGTTCTTAAACCCCACATTTGAGTCTCTAAAATATTATTTGATATTCCTTTTGTCGTCATCATGATTTTTATGTATTGCCTTGTCAACACTGGGATGCCTTTCCTCTAGCAACTTTGCCAAAACTTCCTTCAACCTCTCTATATTGAAATTCATCATTTCTTCCATGTATGTTTTTAAACCATCATTCAAAAATCCCATGTCCCTTTTTATACCATCTATCTTAACATTCATCATGGTTTCCCATTCATTTTTTGTCACTTTTGGCGAGAGCAAAATAATTTTCACTTGATCTTGTAAATTTGATATGTCATGTTGCATTTCTTCCTCTTCTTCATGTGTCGTTGTATATATTTCGATTTTCTTACTGGGTGTTTCAATTTTCTTTCTTTAGGTCATCAATTAATGATAATTATGCTTCACTATTCCCTTTGAATTACTACAAACTAAGTTTTTGAACAAATCTTATGCAAATTTTAAAACTACACACATTTTTTTCTCTTTGTAGGAGCTCAATATTGAATCTATTGTATCTCTATAATTTTGGACTTCCAAAGTTTGAAATTTCATGTTGTGGTATCCCTCTGAGTCCTCCTTCCAATGACATAAGTCTTATTGATATTGGATTCTTCAAGGAAGAGTTATGATTAACCTCCCACGATGACCTGATTATGGACTAGTTCAGTAGAGTGAACTTGTACAGAGTGCCATACGTCATTGTTTCGACCTTCAGCCTAGAAAATGATACCCAAAAAGCTATAGTCAGTACTTTTCCTTCCAATTCTTAAACAATTTCAGTCCAATGCTCATAGATAAATTTATGACGATTTTCCCAAGGTCACTTGTTTGAGATGGAATTCTGGAGCATGCAAAAACACTAACTTCCTCGGATCATATCTCTAAAAATATAGTGATACAAGATCGGAAATTTGTACACAAAGTTCACCAAGATTTCGGCTCCACATGGCTTCAATTTCATCTTCTGAAGCTTCATAGAAAAACATTATAGTGAAAATTCCATGATGATCTATTTGAAGCAACAAAACCCTACAATCTAGAGCTCTAATACCAAATGTTATGCAACCAACTCACAAAATAGAAGGAGACATAGATCAATGACCTCAATATCATCCTCTTTGAGGGGAAACCTCTTTTACATTACAAAAATTAACAATTCTTGGATGATTCAAATGACAAAACCTCCTTTCTATATATAGGAGTCTAAGGGGTCACAATATAATTAGAGTTGGCATAACAATAATAATGTAAGTGCACAACAATAACAATAGTGGGCTTCTATGGGGAAAAATAATAACAATATTGGTACTACATGGGCACAACAATAACAATAAGGTGTCTACACTGACAATAACAATGAGGGAATAAACTAGTATTATAGGGACCTAATAGAATAGTTTTCCATTGACCATTCAAAGTGATACAATGCCTGCTCTTCGCCTTAGAATGCATGAGAGCATCACAAAGTCATGAAGCCTCATAATTTATCCCTTTGGCATGTGATAGTGTGCCCTCATTTACTTTTGGATAATGGGTGCATTGTGAAGGCTCAAAGCCTTGTTAACATCATCCTTTGTCCCTTCAGAGTGCAACAATGCACCCTCCTTGTCTCCTTGAGTGCATGGGTGCATAGAAAAGACCTGAAGGCCCATTTTCCCATCCCTTCAACCCCTTATGGTGTGAAAGTGTTCCCTATTTTATTTTTTCCACTTTATTTAGCGCATGAGTGCACTATGAAGCTTCAAATGACCTTGCATTCCTCCTTCATAATTTGAAAGTGTGCCCTCCTAGATTGCATGCATATTTTCTGATGCATGGAAGTTATTTTATGTTGTCGTTCATAGTTTTCCATGATCTACCATCTATGATGGCTCTTTCAATGTGATTTAAAAGTATTTTTACATAGTTAGGTTGTTTTAAGCTAATACTAGCACTATGAGTTTGATGACCCAAATAGGTGTTCATGGTACACGTGTTACCACTTTTTTGTTATCTCTTGGAGGAATGATTCCTCCAAAGTGACCTCAAAAGAACTTCTAGAAGCAATAAATAATAAACCTGCAGATGTTACAAGTCCCAATGTTCCCATATACGCAGATATTGAGTGCTTCATTGATAAAGGTGCATAGGTGACTTGGACCAAGATATTGAACACATTCATGCATGAGAGGTTTCCTAGAGACTTAGAATATTTGCATGAATATATCAACATCAATAAGTCCAGGATACACAGGATCACACATAGATTCTCATTCATGCCATGTGAAAAAATAATTGAATGGATCATTATGCATATGGATGGTTATCATGTTGTGCTACATAGTGAGAGTGACGTTAGCTTGCTATCTATTCTGGTGAAGACAAGCAAGCATATTACAATATGCTCAAGCCCAGTGAAAATGAAAACAACAACTCGTACATGAGATGGGAAACCCTTAACAGTACTGATGTTTTCAAAACATGTTGTCGAGAGCCTGCCAAGTTTCATCATCACCCATCTGTAGTTTATTCGATGAGGATCCTTAGAGATGTCTATCAATAATTGATAGTTCTGTATTGTAAGTTAAATGGGCTTAATAACATTGAGGTGTTCCAAGAGAACAAGATATACACACTCAATATAGTAGTGAATCATAAGAAGGTTTTCAATTGGGAAAATACCCTATCATTTGAGTTATCGTGTCAAATCGGGTAGGAAAAACCATCTTTACAGGTGAACAACAAACCAAAATTCTACATGTATGTATTTCTCTTAGATGGAATTTCTACACAATATGCATTCCTGAGAAAGAATTGGAATTGGACCCCTCAAGAGAAGTTCCTGATTTACTTCCATTGCAAAGCGTTATAAAAAACAAGCTTCAGAGGCGTATATGACAAATTAGCTTAACATTTATTTTCACTCACTTCTCACATGATTTTTGAGACTGACCCTCCTTGCATGACAAATGAGGTGAAGGAGTCACTCTGAGATATCACAAACTAGTGTGAAGCTCAAGAGGATATATACATCAAGTGCTTCGGTTGTGAGATATCCCCTCATATTATGGCATGATATGTGACCAAAAAAGTAGTCATGCATGAAGTTGCACATCAGCTGGACCAGGGATTGTTAAGGATTCTCCAGAAGAGGAATAAATCCCCTTGGACTATCATTCCATTAAGGATGATATTGTATGAGTTAAATATTCACAAGGCTATAGCTGCAGAGATACCAGAGTTGGACCTCCTACACTTCACTACTAAATATTTCCATGTATATGATCTGAGGTGAATTGTCAGACAAGATTGTCAAAGGATCGATCACAATATGGGGTACTCATCCATGTCCATAGCAAAATATGAGAAGAAAAATAACTACTACAATAGCATCATGAAGACACATCAACTGTTGGAAGCCAATTCATCCCATGATCCACCAGCTGAATATTTGCAAGAGAAGGAGGAGGAGGAGATAACACCCCAAGTAAGGAAACTAGCAAGTAAGAAAAGGATCAAATATTCCTCAACATGAAAGAGTAACAGAGGTAGTCTCATGAGAAGGAAGCAACACAAACATTGGAAGCAGAACAATTGACTCAAAATTTATAAGAGGAGCATCCTCTCACAGGCGGTCATCTTCCATTTGGAGAGATGGGTATTACACCTCCTCTAGCAGACCAAGTCATGGATGTATGCAATGTAACATTTGATCAACTGAAGAAGAGCATGATATAACAAAGGCACAAGTACTTCCCATAGGATCATCAAAATCTAGTCTCAACATCTACAATGAGGGTGATAATTCCAATAATAGAAGAAATCCAAGGGCGATAATCAAAGTGAATGTTGCATTCGCTATAATGGCATAGGATAACTTAGAGTAGTTGTTGAATGTGAATGCCAGGTTGAGAAGAGAACTTGTTGCGGTGAAGAAACAAGTAGAACATCTTGCAATGGAGAATTATACGTTGTCATCAAATAACTTCAACACCATTTATTGACAGTCATCCATGTAAGAAAAGTTGGGGCCAATTGAGGATACTATGGCACAACTATATGATGAGAATATAATTATACAATAGGTCATGGATCGTCCCATTGGCATTCATAAGAATTGATAGGAAGTAGTGAAAATCGTGAAGGTAGCAAATAGAGTTCCTGAAAAAATGTAGGAGTGGATTTCCTAATATTCATATTCCTCGCAGCATTTGGAAAAGAAGGATAATACTTTCGTAGAAATAGACAGAGTTCACTTGAGACTCCACCTATAGAATTACTCAAATCTCGGAGCACAGTCAATTAGCACTATGGCTGCCGACAATCGACTGCATAATGGGTTTGAGTCTCTTATGTAAAAACATTAGATGCCTACCATCGGATCTCTTGAAGCGATCAGACATAGAGAATTCATCTTCCAAGAGATGAAGGAATATATTGAATAAATCAAGAAGGAAATGGAATGGGAAGGCTTGTAGGTAACCAAATACATTGTTCAACAATATTCCTTTGCACTATTCAAATCACACATGAATCTCTCGTGGTTGTGGAATAATGTACGGTCAAGCTCTAAGAGCACACTCACATTGGTGTTGGAGGCGATGATGCACTACAAAGGGGAATTTCCAATCTAGGTCGAAGCCATCATGAAGGATTTCATAGCGTGGCACACTTATATTACAAGTGAAATCCATTTAGAAGAAAATGATTTATCGATTTGATGATTTTCGTCCCACAGTCCCATTAGACTACAATCCCATTTGTAAATTACCTTATGTAATAAATGTTATAAAATGAAGTCTAAGGGACACATGTAGAATATGAAAAGAGACACATTGGAATGAAATGAGTCATGTGTAGAATATGAACAGTCATATGAGTTGAAAAACTATGAGGAAGCTTAGATATCATAGCAAATTTTTATAAATAGCTCCTCATAACTCAAGCAAAGGGATTTTGGGTCATGGCTTTTGGAAAGCTTTAGCTTCTAGAGGTCTTTCCTTGGATTCTCTTGTCAAACATAGGAGATAGATAATTATGCGGAGAAGAAAGTTGTGGCTTCATGTTCCACTCTTGGATACAATGTTTCATTCATGTAATAGTGTACTTGGGATCTTAAAATTTTAATCAAAAGCTAAATGAGCCAACATTCCTTCCTACATGTATCATAGATATAGTTGGACTATTCTGGTTATGTTTATGATATATGTTGCTTTATTTACATAGAAAGTTAATGAACTAATTTGTTTCTTAGCTATCGCTATTATTGAATGAATTTTGTTATGATTTAATGATTTTTGTTTACTATTTGGACTAATATCCATATATTCAACAAGTATTTCTCTTTATTCTTGGATCCTTGTTTAGGATAGTACTATTACTTTTCTAACGAGTGGCTTATTTCCATCGATAGCTATGGAAGTGTCCCTCATACACCTTACACTAGATGTATCACAAAACTCACATTCTTACTCCCCCAAAGTAGTGCGTGTTCTCTTGCGTTGGTTGGTACCCAAGGAATATCTTTAAATCATTCCAGCAGTGGTCAGACCATATGACTGGATGGGACTCCTATACCAAACGACGTAAGGTCTATTTCCTACTTCACATCAGGGATATGCCCTTAAAAGGTTTGCAGCATCCAAAACTGAAACAAGACATTAACTTGATCAAGTGCATCAGAATGAATTAAGTCCAACAACCAAAATATTGGTAAGAATTATAATTAAATTGAACATGGTTCATTTTCCATATATTCAATGCTTGCAAAGTGCAAGTTTAAGAGTATCATCATCAATCCATTTGCAATATTTTTGTTTCTCAAGGTTGGTAGGCCGTTCTCACTTATATGGTCTGATATTTGGTTCCATAACATTGTCTTCTCTTAGAAAATGCCATATCTCCTCAGACTGTCTTACACCCCTTGTGAAAGAAAACAACCTAAACACTCACATAATTAAGTGTTTTTATTGATACTAAGATTTTTGCAAACCCAAAATGCACAAAATTCCATTGATAACATCAACTATTGCAGAAAGCAATGTCATCATGGCTCTTCCATGAAAAATTACATCGAGGGGAGAGTCATTTCCATTGTATACAATCCTGTTAACATATTTATCATTCATTAAAAACTAGTTCCAATGGCAAGTCATATAAAAGGAAGGCTTGGGGTCTATCGCCCATGCACTCTTTCCTACATGGATTACCAAAATTGAAACCAAGTAATATTTACCATGATATTGAGAAGATATTTTAGCCTAATCATAGGAATCATCATTTTTCTTCTTATTCTTCTTCTTATCATCCATGCATTGTTATAAAAAATCCTAAACCTTTCCAGAGTTCCAATCATTTTCCTTGGAAATTTTGGGAGACTTGTGTCTCTGATAGTATTTAGATGCATCCTTTCCTCTCTTATTTTTTGTCTCCTTTCATATTTCATGAATAACCAAGGCACCATTCATTTATTAAAAATAGTTTGGCCTCACGTCTTCTATGAGTAAAAAAACCATGACATCATCAAGAACCAATGTATTTAAAACGATTACAATGCCCATTACTATAATTGCCCATGGATAATGAAAATAAAATAAAAATGTACACAATGACCCTCCTTATCCATCTTCAAAAAAATGAGATAAATTGGATCAAAATAGTATTAAATATGTTTAAAATAATTGTCACCCATTCTTAAGAAAAACATATTTTATACCAGAAAAGTTTATTAGCCAAGGATATACACTTATATAAATCATATAAGCTCTTCTAAATAATTGTTGATTTTTTTATTCACAAATGTTTAACATTACAACATTGACCAGATAAAATTTTATAAGTGTTTTTCTTCTCTTCCCAACATCTCCAACTCATCATCCTTAATACTAGTAGTTTTGGTTACATATACTACAATATGCAAATCTCAATATATAAGAATCCTCATAGCTAAAATATAGTTCTAGTAAGATTATTCATTATTAATCGAGATGTACATTCCATTTCCCTACAATAATATTTCATTTCATGCAAGTTCCCCCTTGTAAGACCCCCTCGTTAATTGTTCAGGACTTTTATTTCTCCTGTTTTGACTGGAAAAATTATAAGTTATTTCTTTTATTTTATCTAGAAAAAATAAAAAGTTGGAAAACAATTGTTGATGTAAATATTTTTATTTTTAAATAAAAATAAATGTTTATTGTGTGGTTAAAAACTCTTGAAAATGTATTCAGGACTGTTAGGTGTAAATTAACTCTGATTTTTCAGAAAAACAATTGGAATTGGTTATGTCTCTAGAAAGGGTATATATAAAAGGAAAACAAATCTAAATGAAAGAAAGATAGAGCAGAGGAATATATGGCTAGAGATAAATGCCAGGAAACATGTGCTTTAATAGAATCCAGTCTGAGACAAAGATATTGATTCTTGACTAAAACGAGTGGGAGATAAAGACTAGTTCGAGCTAGAGAAATATGAAGGACGTTGATTAAGGGTTTTGGACAAGTATTTTTATAATAATTCTTGGAATTTTTTCCCTATCAGAAAGAGTGGAGCTTAGGGGTAGTTGGCTGAGAATCTATCTTATGGTTACATGGACCGTAAAAATCCTCTGTACATTTCCAGGATAGAAATAGATAATTACTTTGTTAATGTACTGAGTTGATTTAGATGACTAGAGTAGGAAACTGTAGGGTAGAATTAATTTGAGGAAAATGTAGATTTTGGGTAACAGTAGTACCTTTAGAAAAGAGAATTAGAATTTTGTAGTTCTTACTTCAATAATTAAAGACAACAACAGTGACCAGAAATCAATATTCTGGTAAGGGCATCTTACACAAAGGCTCAAGAAAAAAGAACTATATTTAAATGTAGGCGATGAGAAAATGTTTTAAAAGAATCAGTAAGGGTATTTTCCCTTTAGAAATTTATGGATGGAGATCTTTCAGTCATAATTGAAAGTTACTGACAAGGATATATATATATATATATATATATATATATATATATATATGTGCAAACATTTACATACGTTTGTAGATTCTCAAGTATAAGTACAGTTAAATTTGCAAACTAATTCTCAAGGAGAAGCTTTGGCCTTTTGAAAACAATTTGAAAATGCAAGTTAAATTTTTTCTTAGTAAGCACTTGGTAAACTGAGAAATGTTTTATGCATCTAACTATAAAGGACAAAAAGACGAGCTAGAAATAATATTTGTATTCATATCATAGTAGTATTTAGACATGCAAGGAAAATAAAAACATAATTCATTTTGTAGGAAAATCCCTTTTTTGAAAAAATAAATTGAAGCTTCTTCTTCCACACACACACATACACACATATATATAATCAAAACAAGAAGTATGCACTAAATATAGTGTGAAAGGAAAAACATTTATAGTCAAACCCAGGGTTCGGGTCAACATCAAAATCTATGGTAATCTTGATAAACATTTTTAGACAATAAATAAAGACTGCTTGTAGTAATACCATTAAATAGTTTCCAATACAAATTCCTTTCCTAAAGAATACATGAGCTTCACTGATGGGTCATATTCAAAATATCACAGGAATACATTAACCCAGAGTATTGGTGAGCTAAAACCTAATGCTTAATAACCGAGAAGGGACCTAGGCCACACATTCCAGGAAACCTGAGAAATGAAAACATGTTAATTCCATAAGAACCTGGACAATCATACTAATGATTCCTCTAGAGAAATCATTCAACCGAAAGACTATGATATAGGGATTTCATTCGAGTGAGAATGTGAATGTATGAGAGAATTAGGAAATGATAGAAAACTAATATATATATATATATATATATATATATATATATATATATATATATATATATTAAATTTACCAATAAAGCATGGAAGTCCAAAACTTAGATAATTTCTAGCCTTCAGTCAACTACAAACATGAAGGCATGCTGATACCTTTATGTATATATGGGACCATAACTTCCAATTAAATTGAAAAGGGTATATTATCAAGTTGGAAATTAGTGTAAAGTGGGGGTTAATAGAAAATTATTTTACCTATAGAGATTGTGATGTCATGTCTAGCTTGAATGCCTCTTATGGAAAAACATTTCTAGCTGGGAGGGTTTCAATCCATTGCAGTGAGAGATTTACGATGCCTGCAGAAAATATTGAAGAAAACTCCAATGGGTAATGTGGTCATAAGAATAATAAATGAAGAGAAGGAAACGATGAATAATAAACCTAGTCAATCACCACAAAATATAGGTTTCAGTTTGATAAGAAAGGAAAAAACAACCTAGAAAAGTATTAACCCTTATCCGCTGGTAATGGAGTTCAGCACCAAAGTTGCGATAGTATGGATTTGTTCGAGAGAAATGTGGGTTCAAAGGCCACTAGGTTGGTAGAGAATAAAAATAAGGTAACAAATACATGTTCTTGGAAAATAGAGTTATAGAATGAGCCAAGGATGATGAATAGGGTTTGGGTTGTTACACAAAAACTAGCTCAAGCCTCTTCCACCAGTTATCTAAACTCTAATAATAAAAATTGTCAATGGTCGAACACAATAAAGTCACCATGCCTATGAAAAATCACTAAAAGATATGCCATGCTTCATAGCCATTAGTTACAACTTTTGAAGATCTAGAGTCTTCCATATGAGAGTGTGTCAAGAATAAGGTTAGAATATAAGTTTCACTACCCAATAAAAACACTTCAGCAACATAATTACAATGAGAGGTTATAAGAATGCATAAGTATTTGTAATGGAACACTATAAACAATGACACTATGATAAGTGAACCAATCCGTCACATGTGATGCACGCTCCGAACAAACATTACATAAATGGAAATATTTACCAAATAATAACACTAAGGACTTAAGTTATGATTGAAATTACGGAGGTAAATACCCACATTAACCAAAAAAAATCAAACTCTTGTATATGAGTACTATAAATAACGAAATAGAACCATATGGACGATGGTGAAGTTTATACTATATAGCTTGACAATAAAAGCATGACTGGTTGGTGTTAGTGTGGAAGACAAAGACGTACAGTAAATAGTAATTACATAACTGGTTGACTAATAAAAAATAACTGTGTAAATTTAATATGCTTCTAAAATAAGCTAAATAATATTACAGAACATTTTATTGGGAAAACAAAATATTTGAATCTAAATAATATTACAGAACATTTTATTGGGAAAACAAAATATTTGAATCATTTGATTAAGCAAACCATTTATAGAAAATTAAAAAAAGAAGAAGTTAAAGTTCTTGATTTACATGTAATTTAATGCAAAAATGATCTATGGATTACACTAGACCTATAGGCTTAAGTTCGAGATTGATATTAATTAATCATAAAAGAGACGGCATCATTCATATAATCTCAACATGTTTGTAAAAGGGTTGTTATGCTGGTTGTTAATGTGTATTATTTTTGTCTATATGATAAATTATAATTATATATATATATAAATTGAATTTATTTATTTTCAATTAAAAAAAATAGATTGGTAAATATAATATAAATATTAAAATTTAATATTTTTATAATATATTATTATAATTAATTATATATAAAATAAAAATAAAAAATTATTTACTTTAATATAATTAAACCCAATTGAAAAACAATAATATATTTATATAATAAATTGATGTAAGCATAATATGTATTTTTCCATAAATTATAGTTCAAGAAATTTTATTTGAGAAACAATGATCTTTAATTTATATTTTAAACCATTCACAATAATACATTATATGAAATATTAATAATTCTAATGAACAAAACAAAATATATAATAGTATCATTAATCATAAAAAGATATGTATATTATATCTAGTTTTTAAATTGTTATTATTGAAATGTTAAATATATTGTGATATTGAACAAAACTATATTATCAATCTTAATCATAATATCTTTTATTACTCAAGTCAACTTCTTAAATTATTATTTTCAATGTGTCACACTATTAAAAGTTAACTATATTATCAAATTCAAGCATAACATCTTAATTTATTATTATTGAAATGTTGCAATCTGAAATTATTTTAAAGTCAAACATATTATTATTATTATGTCACAAACATATTATTATTATTATGTCACAATATGTTAGTACCTAAATAAACATATTAAATTATCATTATTGAAATGTCATTTTATTTTGAAATTCCATGATTTCATATAGTTTAGAAGTCAACCATATTATCAACTTACTTATGATAGAATGTGACATAATATTGAAGTAAGTGAGGTGGAAAATATTCTTCTTACATCATTCTATGAGAGAAGAATATGCACAAAAAATCTAAAAATAAATTAGCTAAAAAAAAAACAATAAAAAATTAACAACATGACCTCTTGGGAAAATAATGTCTAAGATAAAATCTATATAGCGTAAAAAAATGCTCAATGTATTATTCAAAAAACAAAGAATTATAATACATGGTCTTTACTATCTTAACCAAAGTGTTCGACAATAACATAATTCTAGAAAAATTTAAGCAGACTAATAGTAAGATAAAAACTTATACAATCACATTTTTTCCAACACCAGGGATGAATGAATAGACATATTAAGCCATAAAGCATTTATGGCTTCTCATTTATACATATTTGAAATCACTAGTAAGTTATTCTCTACCATTCAACTACTATAAATTTATTCCCTATCACTACATATTATACATTACTATACCTTTCCATTTATTCCCTTCTACATTACAATATTAAAATATCTATGACACACTTGTGCCAACATTATCATAGTTTCCATATACTGTGCAAGGGTAGAAAGGAGAACACATCAAACTATGTGCTAATTTCAATGACCCATTAGGCCCATTAACTTAAAGCATGACTTTAATTTACCTACACCCACTGACTTTTTTAATGCATCTACAACACTCCTAAATGTATCAACTTTCTTTGATATCAACTTTCCATAGCTACAATGTCCCTAATAAATAGTACTAGATATCTACATGCTTTCCTTTTGCATCAACTATTGGATTCTTTCAAATTTTCGAGAAAAATGGCACAATTTCTATCACATTCAAGTGTTGCTTATGAACATAGTTTAATAATCGAAATGAAATTCATATATGCATAGGTAGATGCCATACACTTTACTGGTATAGTGGAAAAACCAAGTTTACCATGTCCTTTCTTCATATATCATATTTTTCCACCAAACAATCAATTCATGTATGTACTCATATATCTCGTTCTATATTCAATCGCTACCCAATTAGAATCCTCATAAAACTATATATTTACTAATATTGTGTCCCATAAAACACATATTTTATAGTAAATGGATCATTTAAAAGTACATCACAATTACCTATAGACCCTCTTGACTATATCATTATGCTCACATCCAAGGTTAATCGTGAACCAATTGAAAATTCCCACTAATACGGAAATGGTTGGTTTCATACAAACTATATAGGATATATCTAATAATTAAGTGCGCCAGCATAATGAACATAATGTGTGTCCTCCATATCTGTATTTTTTGTATGGAACTCATGAAGAGAAAGGTTAGTTACCATAGAAACTATATCAATAAAATCTTTGCATTTTGTCATAGAAAAAACTTGTAGCATATAATTTATATACATATTATATCTCAACCAAAGCCTTATATTTTCTCCATTCCTCTCCATCAACATTTTTAACATATATTTTGGAGTCACAGTGTCCATATCAAATCATGTATAAATTTGACACTTCAAATAACCATTACCATCCATATTGTTACCAAAGGATAACTATCAATATATAGATTGATAAAAGCTACATGACCAAATTTACATAACGGGTGATAACAAGGAAATTATCTTAGAAACATTAATCCTAAAGATTCAATTTTTTCACACCATGCTCTTGAAGAATATTTGACACTATCAAATGACCTTTTAAACTTCCAAACCAGTGACTATTTACCTTTTCCAACATAGTGTGATGATTGTGTCATATATATCTCCTCCTTCAAGTCATCATGCAAGAAATTTGTTTTCACATCCATATATTCTATCTCTAACTCATAGCATGTTTCTCTAAATAATAAGAACCTAATAGATGTTTATCTTAAAATTAGTGAATTTTTTTTAGAAAACTCTATTCGCTCAACCATGTAATATTGTTTTGTAACCAAGCTTTCCCTTTTCTTTCCAAATTCTCCATATAAATTAATCTTCCTTTTGAACACACAGTTACATCCAATGAGTTTCCACTCATTATCCAATTGTACCAAGTCCCATGTATCATCCTCTATAGGTGAAAACCTTTCCACATCTATGGTTGATCTCTAGAACCCTTTATCTGTAATATTGATTACCTATTTCATAGTTCTAGGTTAATTACTATTATAAAATAAAGCAAATATGAATTTGAAATTAGAATACTGTAACTATACTTGTTTGATTTCCTTATTTCTTTACTGGACCACCATAAAGCATGAAAAAAAACAAAAGCAATAAAATCTCTTACAAACGAAAAATCACACATTAAGTTGACGAAGACATGCATTTGGGTAGAGTGCACTCCTTTGGGCTGAAGGAGTGTGCCCTACTTGAGAACACCCATTCATGTTGGGCAAGTGTGCCTTACTTGGGCACACTCCTTCACGTCAAAGAATTGTTCCCTATCTAGTTGCATGCATGCGCCAAGTTGTATCATGAGGGTGAACTCCTAGAAAATAGGAGCCCAATTAACTTCTCTTAACTAACCCTTTCATGTGATGACAAGTGGAAGTCATGCATGAGTATTTTTTGCATGTTAATTTCTTTAAATAAACTCAATCAATCATTCTGTTTTCATAATTATTCCATCTAAGTTGGGCGCACAACTAGGAATCAATGATCTCTTCATCAACTAATGCAACAAGTAAGTTTTTCATGTTTAATATTCTCATTGCATTTCATGACTTCACTACCATTTTTTTTTCTTGTTGTCGATCACTTTTTTTAGTTTGTTTGTTGGAGTTTATGTTGAATCTTTATGTTGTAAATGTTAATTCACTGTCACATGAAGAAACTCTCCACAATCTTGAAACCTTCCATCTTCCACTATGCATGTGACAACAACTATAAAGCCTTGTAGATCTTTGTATTCCTCATATTATCATCAAATCCTAGTTATTGAACTTATTTATGAGCTTCCAACAGGAAAAGTGCACTTCTTTAGCTTGAAATCTTATCAGCCTCAAAATTTTCACCCTATTTGATTAAGTTTTTTTCCTATGTGCACCAGCACATAATGAAGGCATGAAATGTTTTGCAACCAACTCACAAAATAGAAGAAGAGATAGATCAATGACTTCAAAATTAATGTCTTCAAGGGGGTACCCTCCTTTAAAATACACAAATGAAAAATTCTTAGATGATTCAAATGACAAAACCTCCTTTCTATATATAGGAGTCTAAGGGGTCACAATATAATTAGAGCCAACATAACAATAATAATGTAAGGGCAGAAAAATAAAAATAGTGTGCTTCTATGGGGCGCAATAATAACAATATGGGTAATAAATGGGCACAAAAATAACAATAAGGGGACTACACTAACAATAAAAATGAGGGAATACACTAGTGTTAAGGACCTAATTGCCCCTCTCCTTCAAGAAAGTGTTGTCCTCAACACTTGAGTAGTTTGGATGCTTCTGTATAAAATTCCCATATTCCCATTAGGAATCTTCAATGGGTAAGTTCTTCCATTTGATGAGATGCTCTAAAATTGATCCATTCCATAGCTGTCAAGTTCTTGTTTATGTGACTGATTCATGTTCCAAAATGATTTTTCCTTCCTCCTAAAGTTCTGGCAATATTGTTTGAACTACAAGCTTGTCACCTATAACCTTCTTTAAGCATGAAACATGCAAAATTGGGTGTAGTTAGGAAGATATAGGAAGCTCCAATTTGTATGCCATAGTACCAATATTTTGCAACACCTTGTAAGGACCATAATACATTGGTGATAATTTATTATCATTCTTAGCTTCTTGAGGAACATTTGTTTGTATCGTTGTAGCCGTAAAAATACCCAGTCACCTACATCAAAACTTATTTCATTGCGATGTTGATATTCCTATTATTTCATTATATTCTGCACCACAGCGGGGTTATCCTTTAAGAGTTGGAGAACTTCTTGTTGATGTTCGATGTAATCATACATTGCTTGAACATTAGAAGTTTCTGTTAAAGATGATGTGATGGACGGTGGAGGATATCCATAAAGGGCCATAAATGGGGTCATTTTTACTGCAGTGTAGAAGGAAGTGTTATACTACCATTCAGCCAGAGGTAACCACTTGACCCATTATGTATGTTTATTAGATACAAAGCAACAAAGATCTCCTTCCAAACATTTGTTCACTATCTCAGTTTTCCCATGAGATTGAGGGTGATAATATGAGCTATGAGATAATTGAGTACCCATATAAGAAAATAATTTCATCCAAAAATTTCTAGTGAAAATGGGATCTTTGTCACCTACAAAAATCTTTGGTTTTCCATGTAGATTTTTAATTCTTTCCATAAATGCAATAGAAACAACATTGGCTTTAAATGGATGAGATAATGCACAAAAGTGTGAATACTTGGTAAGTCTATCCACTACCACCATGATGATACTCTTTCCTTTGGACTTGGGTAAACCTGTGATAAAATACATTGAAATCTCCTCCCAATGTTGACTTGGAATGGATAACAGTTGTAATAGACTTGAGGTCTTAATTGTATCAACTCTATTTTATTGACAAACCAAACATTCCACCACAAAATTTTGAATATCAGATTTAGAACCATCCCAAAAATATTACTTCTTAACCCTATCATAAGTTCTTAAAAATCTTGAGTGACCTCCTAAGGGAGAGGTTTGCAATTCCAAAAGAATTCTTTGTTTGAGTTGGGAATTCTTACAAAGGTATAAGTGATCTTTGTACCATAATGAATCATTTTTCCAGCTAAATGTAGCAGATGTACTGGGATCTTGCCACAACTTTTAAATGAGTGCCCACACGTCTTCGTCATTCTTCCATTCATCCCTTGCTTTAGTTATCCAATCTGGTTAGATAATAGAAATGACACAAAACAATGCTTCCACATCCTCACCCTTCCTTGAGAATTCATCTACAAAAAAAAAAAAATCTTCCCTTTTTTTGTAGATGATTTCACACTCATAACTAACATCTTTGTGACCCATTTTTTCTGCTCTTCTGAATATAATCTTTGTTCTAAAAATTATTTAAGACTACCATGATATTTTTTTATCCTGAAGTGTCTTCCCATTAGGTAAGGTTTCCATTTCTTAAGTGCATGTAGTAATGCCAACATTTCCTTCTCATAAGTAGCTTTGTGTAAATACTTTCTTTTGATTGGATGACTTTCAAAAGAAATGGGTCTTCCTTATTGCATTAGAACAATGCCAATTCCATTTCTTGAGCCATCACATTCCACAATAAATGTTTTTGTGAAGTCTGGCATAGCTAAGACTAGTGCTTGGCACAATGACTCTTTAAGATGTTCAAAGGCTTTAGTTTCTTATCGAGTCAAAGAAATTGTAGCTTTCTTTAGTAATCTTGTTAGAGGTGCAACTATTATCGCATAATTCTTAACAAACTTGCGATAATACCCTTTCAACCCAAGAAATCCTTGCATATGGTTTATGGATGTGGGGATTTTCCATTCTTTAATGGATTTAGTTTTGTTAGGGTCTACCTTAATACCCTCATGAGATATAATATGACCCAGATATTCCACCTCCTATACTCCAAATAAACGTTTCGAGGTTTTTTCATATAATTGTTTCTCCTCCAACAATTTCAGCACCCTGTCAACATGTTGAACATGATCCTTCCAAATCTTGTTGTAGATTAGTATATCATCAAAAACTACTAACACAAATTTTCTAAGGAAGGGTTTGAAAATGGATATCATCAAACCTTGAAATGTAGAAGGTGCATTTGTAAGGCCAAAAAGCATGACCAAAAATTCATAATGACCCTCATGAGTTCTAAATGTTTCTTTCATAATGTCTTCATTCTTCATCCTTATTTGATGATATCCTGAACAAAGATCCAACTTGGTGAAGTAAATTTCTCCATTTAATTCATCCAATAATTCATCAATGATAGGAATGGGAAATCTATATTTAATAGTGATCTTGTTGAGCTCCCTATAATCTGAAAAAATGTGCCATGATCCATCCTTCTTGTCGACCAATACTATTGGAGTAGAGAAAGAACTTTGAATAGGTTGAATATTACAACCTGTAGGATTTCTGCAACCATACGTTCAATTTCATTGTTTTGGGCATAGGGATATATGTAAGGCCTGATGTTTATAGGAACACTTCCTGGAATCAAATGAATAGGATGATCATGATCACGAATAGGTGGGAGACCTTTGGGAGTCTCAAATACCTTGGAATGATTTTCCAAAGCTTTTTGGAGATCTAGAGAAATAAATGATTTCGTTTTTTGAACCTCTAGAGAACATAATTGTGTAATTACGCCACATTTTTCTTTCTTTATAAGCTTGGTCATGCCATTAGAGATCACTATCTTTCTTGGTTTCCCTGTGATACCTCTTAATGCAACTTCCTTTCCTTCCCAAAAAAATTTCAAAGCAAGTTCTTGAAAATAAAAAGCTATCATACCAAAATATTGTAACCATTCAAATCATAGTACAACATCAACAACACCCATTGGAATGGAAAGCATTGGACTATTCAATACATATTCTCCCATGGATAGCTTGACATTTTGGCACTTTCCAAAAAAAATTATGGTTCCTCCATTTGCAACCATTCTTGACACTCTGGTGCTGGATATAGGAAGAAATTTAGTTCCTTGGCTATCTTACAATGAATAAAATTATGGGTACTACCCGAATCAATCAACACTATTACCTTCTTCTTCTTGATATGTCCTTCTATCGTAAGAGTTTGAGGAGTGGTAATTCCTTCTAATGCATTACAATATATGGTTGAATACATTTCTTCTTTATTCGGGGTTTGTTCCTGGTGTATATCCTCCTCTTTTAATGCTTCTTGTTCCTTTTCTTCCTCCTCTTCACAATCTATGTCGAATAATTTCTTCTCAACACACTTATGACCTTTAGTGTATTTGCTATCACAACTATAACAAAGCCCTTTTTCTTTTTTTCCACCAATTGTAGTGGTGTGTTGACGGTGCTAGATCTGCCAACATTCAGGGGACCTCCTGGGTATGAAGTCCCAACTAGACTTCACACCATTTGATGTAGGATTCCCATCCGACACAATGGCCCGATTTCCATTATCTTAAAGATATGCCTTATCTCTTGTTGTTCGACACATGAGAGTGATATACTTAGTATTCAAAAAGAGAGGTACGTGTACATGGTGAGTGCGTAATGTTACAGGTGTTTTTGTTTCTTCACTGTAAAGGGAGATTGTGAATGTGGGCCTCTGGTTGAGTGGGAGTAGTCCCAAATCAGGAAGAGACACACAAAACACAACAAGGATCTGTGTAGCTTCCAATGGAGTATTCCACATGGATTTGGCAGTCACAAACACCAAAGTAAATGAATAACACATACAACACCCAACAGAGTGGTCCACATGGATGTGACGGTCCCTATAGCAAACATACAAGATGAATCTATCTAATGTTCAGCGGAGTAGTCCACATGGGCAAGACAACGATAGCAACTAATACAACACATCTCCAATAGTATATGCACTAAAATAACCAAAGCAGTTCAACCATCTTAGTACAAGTTAAATAAACATGCATTACAAGTGCTTAAATAATAGTCTTACAAATAGATACAACACATGCATGAAAACGTGCTGGCCTTAGCAGGCTTCTGAATTAAGTGAAAGTTCCAAGACACATTTGTACACCATACATCACTAGCCCCAGTAGTGGGACATTGGATCCCTTATTCAGTCCTCAACGAATAAACTACAGATTCTCAAGGCTATGCGGGAGGAGCCAAGGTGAAAATTCTTTTGCTCATACAATGAGGGGGTATATATATCCAAGGGGTATAACTGACCCTTGTGACTCTTCGACTTCCCTCATGAATATTTGACTTCTTATGCCTTTTCAACTTTACATGACTCTTCAACTTCATATTTGGGTCTCTTGGAATTCCACTTTATGTTACATTCATTACAACAAGTATGGCTGATAGTAGTGATGTGGCTGAGACAAATCATGACAAAAATCAACATGAAACTACTGACACGTACTGGCTAAATATGGTCTCTATGTTGAGACTTTGTGCTTCTAAGTGATGATATGATCTCGGTTTAACATGTCTTCACCTCTGGATGGAAAAGTGTGTGAGGTCCTTGATGGTGTTGGTCTTTTCTTGATGGTGCATGTGAATGTGTCCCTTTCCCTTGCTTACTCAATGTGCTTCATGTGTTCATTTGACTCCGAGCAAGTCTCTAGCATGTGCCTCTTCTCCATATTGTTTGTCATAGCGCCATGTTTCATCGATGTACCTATTCCTACGACCACTCATGATGAGACGAAATCAAATCGAAAAGTCTCTTAGCCTAGCATGATACATCATTTTCTTCTTCGGTGCAGGTAACCGGGAGAGGGAAAAGGAACTAAAACTGCACAGAGCACATCTCAATACGAGATGCAATTCTCTGGAGCACTGTCAGGAAAAACTCCGTAGATGTCACTAGGAGGAATATTTGGGTGATCTGCGATAGTAGTGACAACTGCGGGGAAAAATCAACCTAGGAGGTAGAATTGTGCAGTTTCTAGGAAGAAGGCCATGCGGGGTGTTGGGGAACCACTAGGCCAATCTACACAATTTTCAAGGGGAACAGTGGGTAGGTCATCCAGATGGGGTATTCATATTTTCTCTAAGGAAGATAGTGCGAGCTGCAAGAGGCACTGCAGGAGGACAAGATCCGGCTCAAGGAGTTGTTGGTGAAAATTGTGTAATCCTAGGAGATAGTTCAGGCCCAGATAGTTCTGTGTAATTCCTGGGCTGATTATAGAGTGGGGAAGAAGGATTGGTGCGAGCCAGAGCTGCACAATTTTTTGAGTGAGAGCAGAGCGGGTCAGCAGGGAATCATGCATGATAGCTTTCCGTAGCTTTTGGGCTGCTTGCAGAGTGAGGAAGAAGGGCAAGGGACATGTAACTTTGCCCAATTCCTAAGATGATTGTAGAGCAGGCTAGTAGGGAAGTCTGCCTAGAAGATCTACACAATTTCCTGGGAAAGTGCAGTGACAGGTAGTAGAGGCCTGTTCCACATGTCTACATAGGTTCTGCAGGAAGTGCAAGGTAGTCAGGCAAGAAAATTTCTGCGCATTTTTGGAGATCAGTAAAACCCTGGGTCACAACTCAACTTAATTTTTCTAGTTGACCTATGAGACGCTTGATGGGATATCCTGCAAGAAGAACAGACTGAATCGGGTTCTGGGACAACTTTTGCGCAGTTATGGCAGACAATCATCTAGCTCATTCTTGAAATTTTGAAGTGCAGGCTACCCGAAGGACAACCTAAAGCTCTGTGTAGTTCTGGGAAAAAGTACAAGGTAACTAAGATGGAGGTTCAATTGAAGGAGGATTTTTTGGTCCACAGATTTTCAGGAAAATGACTTAGTGGGAAATAAAGTGTACTTGTGCATACATGACAATGTGATGGCACACTTAGCATGACTCGGAGACAAGAGACCTCAAACCAACGAGACAAACATGTGCTTAGTGAGACTGACTCAATGGTTAAGAGAGACAAGTGGGAAAATTGAGATATGTTTTTCGAATGTCCGTGACGACACTTGCGTGATAATGTTTATACCTTTGTGTGTGACTATGACCGATGTCAAAAAAGAAAAAACAACTCATGCACACAAAGACAAACCTTTGACATTACCAAAACTGGGTCGCGAGCATGACATAACAATCAACATGCCAAAGATGACAGTTGATCAAACAAGAGAAAAGCAAGTGAGACATGTAGAGGAAACAAATGAAATGACCTTGTGCTTGCAAACATGCATGTGTATCAAGGAAAACATGATATGACAATGATAAGTAGTCCTTCAATCTATACTAAGAGATGTACTACAAAATATATTATTTACTTATCGTACTTACGCTCGATATGATCATGCATCTAACACAGTTTTCATGAGGTCCCGATCTTTTATCATAACCTGATTTCTTGTTCCTTCTCCTCAACTCCTTGAGAGTAATCTAGCATGTTATATTTTCCTGTAATCACTAAGAGATAGATCTCTGCAGATTTAGTGGAGAGTGACTGATGCCGGGATGATCTATGCATTTTTCTAGAGCAAGGTTTGTTTCCTTCTCTATGCAATTTCTGAGTGAAAGATAGATTGAACAACTAGGACAACACTGCGTAGTTTTGAGATGCAAGATAGTGTTGTGGGATGGGTCTTGGGAGTAAATCTCTACACAATTTATTAGTGAAAGGAAGCCAGAATGCTCTACGCATTTCTCGATAGTAGCCCTGACTGCCTGACTTCTCTGCACATTTCTGGAGATTAGTGTTGGCTAGGCAACTGAGGGAAAACACTGCATAGTTTCTGAATATAGTGGGTTCTAGCTGGGGAAGGACATTGGAGGAAACCACTGCACAATTTTGGATGCCAAGGGAGGTTGTGGTCTTTGCACATTGCATATTTTCAATAGGAAAGGGAAAAAAGGCTGAGGGTTGTAGAAGAAAAGTGTGTAGTCCCAGAAAGATCGATGAGGATAGGTTACTAGGGAAACCAGGCTAAGTGTGAGATTAATGAAACTGATTCAAATAGTGAAAGAACTTGACTATCATCACACATGAACACTTAGTCATACAATGTATACCATCGAGAACATAAAAGACATGCTCTTCTTGATGCAACAGCCTTTGTGACAAGAGTGGATGAAGTGAGTGTGAAACATGTCTATGTAATGAGAACAACCCATACACACAATATTTCCCCTTGAAGCAGAACAACATTCCTTTTGCATGACAAAAATAATCTTGATGCCCAAAGATGACACATACTACATAAACATTTGAATTTGAACAAATATTAATATCAAGGAGGGGGCTTGAGATAATTAGCTTACCAACAATTGAACAATGAACGATCGATCACAGGATCCAATGCAAGCTCCAAAATTTGCATGTGAGCCAAAATTTTGGAGGGTGGTTGTAGCCACCACAACACCATCTCAACATTGTAGATTGTTGAAGACTAGGACTAGAAACACTTCCATCTTTATAGTTGTGAGTGGTAGACTTCCTTGTTGCCATAATGTTTCTTTCAAATTTTCTTGCCACCCTGAATACCTTCTCCAATGAATCAGGTTTCCAAAGGATAACCTCATGTTCAATGTTATCTTTTAAATTACCTATAAACACATCAATCCTATGCTCTTCCTGAATATCGGTTATCCTAATATTCAATTTTTTGAAGTCTTCAATGTGCTCCGCCATTGAACCCTTTTGTTTGAGATTTATCAATTGGATAATGAACATGTTGCTCTTTCTATATTCATAATGTGATACCATTTCCTTCGAAAAAATTGACTAGGTGACAAGTGGTTTGTGAGAAAAAAGCCATTTATACCATACAAACTGATTGGGTTCGAAATATAAATATGTGATACATACCTTTTATGAGGGTTGCACAACATGTAGATCAAAATACTGCTCCATCTATAGTACCCAAGTTACCGGATCCTTGCCACCAAACTTCCTCATATCTATATTTGGAATGTGGTGGTTCTTAAACCCCACATTGGAGTCTCTAAAATCTTAATTGATATTCCTTTTGTCTTCATCATGATTTTTATGTATTGCCTTGTCATCACTCGGACACCTTTATTCTAGCAACTTTGACAAACCTTCCTTCAACCCCTCTATCTTGACATTCATCATTGCTTCCATGTCTATTTTTAAACCATCATTCAAAAATCCCATGTCCCTTTTTATACCGTCTATCTTAACATTCATCATGGATTCCCATTCATTATTTGTTACTTTTTGTGAGAGCAATTTTGTTTTTCACTTGGTCTCATAAATTTGATATGTCATGTTGCATTTCTTCCTCTTCTTCATGTGTCATAGTATATCTTTCGAGTTTCTTACTAGGTTTTTCCATTTTCTTTCTTCAGGTCATCAATTAATGATAACTATGCTTCACTATTCCCTTTGAATTACTTCAAAATATTGTTTTAAACAAATCTTATGCAAATTTTAAAACTACACACCTTTTTTTCTCGCTTTGTAGGAGCTCGATATTGAATCTATTGTATCTCTATAATTTTGGACCTCCAAAGTTTGAAATTTCATCTTGTGGTATCCTTCTAATCATCCTTCCAATGCCACAAGTCTAATCGATATTGGATTCTTCAAGGAAGATTTATGCTTAATCTCTGACGATGACTTGGTTACAGACTAGTTCAGTAGAGCGAACTTGTATGGAGTGCCATGGGTCACTGTTTTGTCCTTCAACCCTGAAAATGATACGCAAAAAATATAGCTAGTACTCTTTCTTCCAATTCTTACAAAATTTCAATCTGATTCTCAATGAGAAAGTTATGACGATTTTCCCAAGGTCACCTATTTGAGATGGAATTCTAGAGCCTGCAAAATCCCTAACTTCCTCGGATCATATCTCCGAAAATATAGCGATACAAGATCTAAAATTTGTACACGAGTTTCACCAAGATTTCAGCTCCACATGGTTTCAATTTCATCTTCTGAATCTTCATATAAAAATCGTTATAGTGAAAATTCCACGATGATTTGTTTGAAGCAACGAAACCCTAGAATCTAGAGCTCTAATACGAAATGTTATGCAAGCAACTCACAAAACAAAAGAAGGGATAGATCAACGACCTCAAAATCATCCTCTTTGAGGGGAAACCTCCTTTACATTACATAAATGAACAATTCTTGGATGATTCAAACGGAAAAATATCCTTTCTATATTTAGGAGTCTATGGGGTCACAATATAATTAGAGCCGAAATAACAATAATAATGTAAGAGGAAAAAATTAACAATAGCTAGCTTCTATGGGGCACAATGATAACAATATGGGTACTACGTGGGCATAATAATAAGAATAAGGGGCTACAATGACAATAACAATGAGGGAATACACTAGTATTATAGGGACCTAACAAAAGTATTTTCCTTCGACCCTTCGAAGTGCTACAATGCACCCTCTTTGCCTTATACTTCA
Source organism: Pinus tabuliformis (assembly GCA_031772625.1). Classification (NCBI taxonomy): domain Eukaryota; kingdom Viridiplantae; phylum Streptophyta; class Pinopsida; order Pinales; family Pinaceae; genus Pinus; species Pinus tabuliformis. The sequence goes on from CM062813.1 coordinate 199,404,274, forward strand.
TGAGCCTATCACAAAGGCATGAAGCCTCATCATTTATCCCTTTTTCATGTGAAATTGCACCTTCATTTACTTTGTGGTAATGGGTGCATTGTGAAGGTTCAAAGCCTTGTTAACCTCATCCTTTGTCCCTTCATAGTGCTACAATGCACCCTTCTTGTCTCCTTGACTGTATGGGTGCATAGACAAGAGCTGAAGGCCCATTTTCCCATCCCCTCAACCCCTTAGGGTGTGAAAGTGTTCCCTAGTCTTTTTTTTTCCACTTTCTTTAGCGCATGAGTGCACTATGAAGCCCCAAATGACCTTGTATGTCACCTTCATACTTTGAAAGTGTGCCCTCCTTGATTGCATATCTATGTAAACTTTGAAACAGGAACTATAAACTCAAAACAGGAACTCTGGCCAAAAAACCCTGAAAAAACGTCAAAAACAATGCTAAAAATGAAAAGTGTGTATACTAGAATGATGATTTTATTTTTTAGGGGTCAATTTTGAACATGTTTTAAAAATGGCAGTGACTACGAAATTTACTACGAAATTTTCATGCAAAATATAGCTTCAAAACGAAAGTGAGGATATTGGAACAATGATTTTTTTTTTTAGGGTCAATTTCCAAACTTTTTAAAAAATGTTAGTAAAACCAAATTTTTATGTGCCAAACAAAGTTTTTTATGAGGAAAAAAACACATTAATGTTTTTGGTAGAATATCATTTTTCTTTCCTAAGTATAAATTCAACATGTTTTCAACCATAACATGTTAGATACAAAAGAAATTGAATTTTATTCAACTATAAAATTAAAAAACCATGACATTATGAACAAATTACATCACTAAATGAATTCAAAAGTCATTACTTGTATATTGAATAAAACATACATTATATCTCTAATTTAATATTGCATTGTAGATATTTTAAACAATAAAAATTATCATAACTAAGACATATAATCCAACAATATAAAAATGCCTCATAACTTCTCATTTAACACCATATGGAAATCATTAATTTTATTTCAAGATACGATGCATACATCAATTATATAAACTGTCTTAAACAACTATTCAAAATCACTCATATTTTCTTGCACACCATCAAAATTCACATCTTCAGATGAGTGACTAGACACTGATGAAGATGTTCCATATTCTTGTCTTTCATCAACTAGTGCCCCATCTGAGTCCACATGCATGCCCAACACTTCAGGTTTCAAAATTCTTCTAGATCTACGACTGGTTTCAGCAGACTCCCATCTCAACACTGTTCCGTCTGGTAACAACCTTTTCAAAATGTCTATCGTCCTGAAGTGAAGAGTTCCTCTCTTTGTTAAATTGAAGTCATAAACAAGTATGTCAACATCCTCCAATTTTAATATGTCTGTGCAGCGGCGATTTATATTTGTACCCTTTCTTTTTCTCTTTCTGCCATTTTTTTGTCAACTACCATCTCTGGCTTATACAAACCATTGAATGGGTGTGTATTTGTGGCATACCAATGTACTTCAACACTTGCAACATCCTCATTTTCTGTAAAGACCTTTATAACTTTAGCAACCCAGAATGGATAGCCATTGGGATCTCCATCTACTAGCACTGCAATCATGCAACCCTCCTTAATATCATGTACTGAACCCCTGTAAAGGTCTTCCATGGCTTCACGTTGTGCACGAGATCTTCTGGAACCAATATACATCTCTCTTTCCTCTGCCTGTGAAGAATTAATAATACCTTGAGATTATTGTTGTTCAACAATGTTTATTTCCTCATGTTCATTTGACACATTTTGTGGCCAAATAAATGGATTTTTCAAAGGTATATCTTCATTTGTTGTTGTTGAAATGATATCACTTTGATTATTGAAAAATGACTCCCACCAAACTGAATCAGCAATGTCAAGGTACTCATATGTATATCTAATACTTTTTTAATTTCTTCCAAGCAATCAGAATAATTTATATCTCTATTTTGTCTGCATGCATTCCGAACTTCACCAACTGATTGTAATAAAAATATTTTTGATGCAAATATTGGATGCTTTGGAATGAACTTCAAAAATTGCAAACCTGATGATGGTGCCCATTCTGCAGTAGTTGAATACTTCTTGCCCCATATTAGTGTTTTCCCATCAATTTTTTTGATACGAAATTGATGTTGGAAGCTAATGTCATTAAGTTGTTCAATGCATTTCCCCTCACCATATGATCCCAGAATAAACCTTCGCATGTAAACAGTTTCTTCCAACACATCAAAAGTAGGCTCTGGTGTGTATGATTTCTTAAGACATTCAATTAGTGATGGCAAGCTCCCAACTTGCTTCCTCCTCAATATGACTGAAAAACTATTGAACATCTGATCAATATGGTCATGAGTGTGCCCAACAAGAAGGAAACCAACCTTTACCTTTTGAAAAATTCTCAATTCAACAAGCATGTTTAGATATCCAAAAACAACTTGATTTTTGTTTTCACGGCAAGTGTTGTCCAATTGTAGATACGAAACTTCAGGAAGAGTACCAAACCAATGAGAAATCACATCATGAATTATGATTATGGTCAGATTTGCATCATTATGAATATTTGGAGCCGTGAAGTACACCCTTAGCAACATTTCCCCATTGAAGACCATACAACCAACCAAGTGAAATTGAATAAAATTTTCCTCCTGTATATTTTTGGGTGTGCGAACAAAATGTGGTAAAAGTGTTTTCTTCCGGTCCATACCATCAATTATCAAACCCAAATATTTATTTGGATTATCATAACACTTCTTTCGATGCTTGTACAACTTATTCCTTTCATTTGTTTGTTGTTCACGATGATCCTGAAGTTCTTTGACAATTAAATCTATACAACATAAAAGAAATTCATTAAGAAATATGTTTTCATAGTTGATGACTATACAATTTTAAAAGTTAAAGTTATGAATGCTTACCTCTTTCTGACCCTTAAAATTTTTCCCTTTTTTATTCTAATGAAGCACATGTACTTCAAATCCCCATCCTTGTCTTCTTAGGAATACAGACATTGTTGAATTCTTTCTTCCATACTTTCACAAAATATTGATATGTAATAAACTGGCCATGTCCCTTAGCACCTTCTGCATATTCTTTGTAGAAGTTGTAGATTTCTCATCTTGAAAAATTATCTGGAATATGTATTGTCTCTCTATTTGGCATACACTCTCCATGCTTTGAAAAGAAATCTTTCATCCATGACATTGTAGTATTTGATAATGGCCCAAACTGTCTTTTATAACATACTTCTGAATAAAATGTGGGATCCTTTTCCAAATTTTCTTGAATTCTCGAGAGATTAAGATTCCCAATCGAATGAAACATTTTGAAAGCTTTTCTACAGATAAATAAAGTCCCAATATGATAATCATAACCTGACAATGTAGATTGCATGCTTTTATTCATTGACAAATATCTCTTCCTGCTTTCTAATGCAAATTTGAAATCCATATGTTTCAAGCAATCTTTTTGGCAACATTCACTTGAAATGAGAGCATTGATAGAACTTCTTCTCATCAGATATTCTGCTCTACCCCTTGTATAACTAAAACAACTTGCATTGATATGAAATGGTCTGCTCCTACTCGTCAATACAATATTTCTTGGAAACATCTCCATCATTGGATCATCATTTGTATAAGGCTTTTCATCACCATTAAGAGGAATGCTATCCACACTATGATCAGCTCTGCTTTTCAAATATTGACTTGGAGGATATTCTTCATCTTCCACTTCTTCAGTGCTACTGTTGTAGTCCTTAGAATTCCGACTGAATGGAAAATTTGACTCGATGTTTAATGGATATTCTTCCTCATGTGCATTGTCAGTGCTACTCTCATAGTCCTTAGAATTAGGACTACATTGAAAATGTGACTATTTACTTATTGAAGATGCTACATCCTGTCCTTTGTCACTGCTACCATTATACTCATTAGAATTAGGACTAAGTTGATCATCCTGTCCTTCATCACTGCTGCTCTCATAGTCCTTAGAATTTTGACTAAGAGGACACAGTGACACTCCATTATTTTGAAATTCATCATCACGCTCTTCATAACTATTGCTCTCATAGTCCACAGAATTAGGACTAAGTGGACACTGTGACACTCCAATATTTTGAAATTCATCATCCCACTCTTCATCACTTCTGCTCTCATAGTCCTTAGAATTAGGACTAACTGGACACCATGACACTCCATACTTTTGAAATTCAACATCATGCTTTTCATCACTAATGCTCTCATAGTCCTTAGAATTAGGACTAGCGGGACACCGTGACACTCCATACTTTTGAAATTCAACATCATGCTTTTCATCACTACTGCTCTCATGGTCCTTAGAATTAGGACTAAGTGGACACCTTGACACTCTATTTTTTTGAAATTCGTTATCACGCTCTTCATCGCTGCTGCTCTCATAGTCCTTAGAATTAGGACTAAATGGATACTGTGACACTCCATTCTTTTGAAAATTTCCATCATGCTCTTCAAAACTACTGCTCTCGTAGTCCTCAGAATTAGGACTAAGTGGACACCGTGACACTCCATTCTTTTGAACTTCACCTTCATGCTCTTCAAAACTGCTGCTCTCATAGTCCTCAAAATTAGGACTAAGTGGACATCATGACACTCCGTTCTTTTTAACTTCACCATCACGCTCTTCATCACTGCGGCTTTCATAGTCCTTAGAAGTAGGACTAAGTGGAATCTATGAATCTTTATTTATTTGAAATTCTCCATCCCCTCTTTCATCAGTGCTGCTCCCATAGTCCTTAGAATCAGGACTAAGTGGAAGAATTGACTTGTTATTCATAGTGGAAAAATTCCTGCTATATTCATCAATATGAATAAAGTTGTTACGCGATGAAGATGTTGATGGTGTATAAATCAAAACTTCACTATCAAAACAATCCATCCCTTTCAAATAGAAGATGTTTAATGATACAAATGGAGAGTCTCCTAAAGATATTATATAGCTTAAAGAATGAAATTTTCCCTCCAAAAAGTTTCGTGAAAATATTTCCCTCCAAAAATTTTCACGAAAATATTTCCCTCCAAAAGTTTCGCGAAAATATTTCCCTCCAAAAAGTCTGTTAAATTTATTTACCTTCATTATTTTCTCTACAATTTATTTAAAAATGTAAACTAAATCTTTTTATGAAACAAATCATTATAATTAAAATTGTGAACTACAACTTCTACATTAATTATTTTAATAGTTAAAGTATATAATATTTACTAAACAATTGATTTTTATTTTTTATTTTATTTTTATAATATATTCTAAAACAAATTATCTCACATTCAACCCATTGTAAAACAATTCTACAATATTCGCTTTATAATATTTTAAAACAAATTATCCCACATTCAACCCATTGTAAAACAATTCTATAATATTTGTTTTATAGTATTTTAAAACAAATTATCCCACATTAACCATACAGTAAAACATCTCCGTAATTTCACTTATATATTTAAATTTCATTATCACTATTAATCACATCACATTCAGGCTTTCTGAAAATCGTTGAAAGACATGTGAATTTGTGGAGCAGCTACATCGCTATCAACAACATATTCAACGAACAATTCTCACAATTGAAAGGTAAGTTGAATTTTTTTCCTTGAAATTTTTTATATTAAATTAGTTTAATGAAAAAGATTTTTTTTTTAAATTAATAATTTTTCTGAGCCAAAATAACAATTACATCCGTCATGAGCATGGTGGGCCTGATCAAACTCAATTGCCCAATACCCGTGGGTGGACCATCGTGGTGTCGCGGGGTGGGCGGGGAGGTCGGGCAAGCAGGCGGGGTGTGAGGGCGTGGGGGGGGGGGCGGCAGGGGGTGTGGGGGGGCTAGCAGCTCACCTGCCTGTTGTGGGTTTGGGTGATTCTCAGAATTGCCCAATCCCTGTAGCGGGCGAGTGAGATACCAGGGTGGGCGCCATAACATGACTTGCCCCCTACCTCCAACCCTCCTCTCGACACCCTCATTCCCTTCACCCACACCTCGCACCCCTGCCCCCTTAACCCCCTCAATGCCACCCTCATCCCTTACCACCAACCCCCCAGAGCCCTCACCCCGCCTGGCCCCATCCCACGCCCATCCCTCCCTCACGCCCCTCTCTCACCTCCCTGCACCCCACTGGGCACCCTCACCCCTCCCGCGCCCATCCTTCCCTCATCCCCCTCTCTCACTTTCACGCACCCCTCGGATGCTCTCCCCTCCCTCAGCCCCACCGGCGCCCTACCAAACCCAACCCCTCGCTCGCTTGGGCACCTCACCCCAACCCTCGGCCTGCATCCTCCCTCCGCCCGGGCGCGCTATCCACCCTCCCCCTCCCTTCGCCCGGGCACGCTACCCACCCTCCTCCCCCGGGCGCCCCCCACCCCTCCATACCCTCCCTCCTCCCCGCCCGACCAACCCTACCACCAACCACACCCTCCCCTCGGGTGCCGCCCTGCCCATCACCCCACCCTTTCCCCCGGGCACCGCCCCTCATCCCACCTCCCTCCACTAAGGCGCGCCCAACCCTTCCCCCACCCACCTTCCCCTCGGGTGCCCCCCGCCCCGTCCTCCCCCCGGGTGTCGCACCACCCTTCCCCCCTTTCCTCCCCCGGCATCGCCACCCACCCCACCTCCCCCCACATGGACGCGCCCCACCCTACCCTCCCCCACCTTCCCCCTGAGCATCACCCCACCCTCCCCTCCCCAAGCGCCTCCCCCCCAACCTCCCCCACCGTGCACTCCCCACCCCACCCGCCCCTCCCCGGGCACGAACCCACCCTTCCTTGGGCTTCACCCCCCGCCCGGGCACGCCCCGCCCCACCCTCCCCCCCCCCCCCCCCGCCGTTAGCTACCCCCCGCCCCTCTCCCCCTCCCTCGTGTGCACCTCACCCCGCCCCACCCTCCCCCCCCCGCCGTTAGCTACCCCCCGCCCCTCTCCCCCTCCTCGGGTGCGCCTCACCCCGCCCTCCCTCAGCCCCGCCACCCAAGTGGCTCGCGCCCCCGCCCTGCAAGTGGCAGGGCGATTCCCGGACTATATTTACATTAAGGATCATATTATATGAGTTAAAGTGTAACAAGGCTATAGCTTCAGAGATACTAGAGTTGGACCACCTACACTTCACTACTAAATATTTCCATGGATACTATCTGAGGTGAACTATCACACAACATTTTCAAAGGATCGATCATAATACGGGGTACTCATCCATGTCGATAGCAGAATATGAGAAGAAAAATAACTGGTATAATAACAACATGAAGACACATCCACTATTGGAGGCATACTAACACAGGTGTTGGAGGTGAAGAAGCACTACAAATGGGACTTGCCAATCTAGGTCGAAGTCATCACAAATGATTTCATAGCATGGCACACTTATAATACAAGTGAAATCCATGAAGAATAAATGATTTATCGATTTAATCTGTTTCGTCCCACAGTTCCATTAAATCACCATCCCATCTTTAAATTACCTTATGTAATAAATGTTATGAAATGAAGTCCAAGGTTTTAGAAAATTATATATTACAGAGCAATGGAACACATAAAATATTGGAGAAATATAAACACAGAAAACGCACAAAACAAGAGAGACACAGATATATGTGGTTCACCCAGTTTGGGCTATGTCCACTCCGAACAGCTAGTCCTTCCTTTCTATTATCCAACAAAATGAAGAGACACAACCTACAACAAATCCATTGTAATATCCTTTGTTTTCTCTCACAGTCTCACCTCTCTGTTTCTCGCTCACAGAATACACATCTATATCTCAGCGTCCAATACAATACTCTCATACAAAGAGAGGGGTTGCCTGTTTCTCGCTCACAGAATACACATCTATATCTCAGCGTCCAATACAATACTCTCATACAAAGAGAGGGGTTGCCTTCTAGGGCAAAAAACCTAAACTAAACATAAGTTCTACCATCAGATCATCTGCCTAATGAACGGCCCAGATTGACTAGAAATTACTATACTTTTACAAGGAAATTTTACATTTGTTTTTAGCTTCGGGGGTGCGGCCCCCGAGCCCCCGCCGGGGGGCCGCTGGCCCCTGGACCCCCCAGCCAGGGGGGATCGGTCCCCGTGGAACCCCGTGGGGGGGACAAGTCCCCCCCGCACCCCCCCGTGTGGAGGGGTGTACAAACTTCCTGGGGTATACATCCAGCTAAAACAAAGACCTCTGAACAATCATGCTCCACACACAACACAAGGGACACATGGGGAATATGAAAAGCAACACATTGGAATGAAATGGGTCATGTGTAGAATATGAACAGTCATAGGAGTTGAAGATTTTTTAGGAAGCTTAGATATCATAGTAAATTTTTATAAATAGCTCCTTATAACTCAAGCAAAGGGATTTTGCGTCGTGGCTTTTGGAAAGCTTTAGATTGTAGAGGTCTTTCCTTGGATTCTCTTGTAAGACATAGGAGATAGATCATTATTTGGAGAAGCAAGTTGTGGCTTCATGTTCCACTCTTCGATACAATGTTTCATTCATGTAATAATGTGCTTGGGATTATAAAATTTTAATCAAAAGCTCAATGAGCCAACACTCCTTCATACATGTATCATAGATGTAGTTGGACTATTCTGGTTATGTTTATGGTATATGTTGCTTTATTTACATACAAATTTAATGAACTAATTTTTTTCTTATTTATCGCTATTATTGAATTAATTTTTTTATGATTTAATGATTTTTGTTTACTATTTGGACTAATATGTAGATATTCAACAAGTATTTCTCTTTATTCCTGGATCCCCCTTTAGGATAGTACTATTACTTCTCTAACCATTGGCTTATTTCCATCACTAGCTATGGAAGTCTCCCTCATACACCTTAGAATACACGTCTCACAAAATTCACATTCCTATTACCCCAAAGTAGTGTGTGTTCTTCTGTGTTGGTTGGTACCCAAGGAATATCTTTAAATCATTCCGACATTGGTTAGACCATATGACTGAATGGGACTCCTATACCAAATGACATAAGGTCTAACTGGGACTTCACATCGGGGAGATCCCCTTAAAATTTTTGTGGCATCCAACACTAAAACATGACATTGATTTGATCAAGTGCATTAGAATGAGTCAAGTCCAAGGATCAGCTTATATCTATGTCCAGATGTTTCATGACTTGAAGTTGGGACATATGTCCATGGATCAGCTTATAACTATGTTTGTATATTTTTTATGCTATGTTCCTTATATTAAGGAAAAATAACAAAATCAATAGTTTATAAGTTGTATCCCGCTCTCTTTCAAATAGTGATTCAAGTATGAAAATCCTAAGACTATGGATGCAATGATTTGCAAGGAAATAATTTGCTACCAACAAGAAAAAGAGAAGACTGACAATCCAAAATTTTTGGATAATAAGAAGAAAGATCGAGAAATGAAAATTTATAAAGTGGTAAGAGGTGGATAGAGTAAACAAAATGGTAAAGGATGGTAGAATTGTAATTTTAGCAAAAATAATGAAGAACCCCAAAAATCACATGTGCATACCCAAATTGGATTCAAACAGTTTGAACCTAGTAAGGGGCCTAATGGGATGGATAGGGAACCACTAAAATGTTGGGGTTGTGGTGAACCTAATCTTTTATTAAATTTCCACTTACAATGGAAAATGAGTCCAACATATTCAAAATGTCCAAGAGGCCTCCATCATCAATGATGTAGCTAGAAATACACCCCTCATCAAGACAACTTTGGAGGAACACTAGGTGAAGCACAAATCCACTATGGTGGAAGTAGAAGGTAGTATTTGTGATTGATCTATTTAAATATTAATTGAACTCGGTGCTAGCCCAAGTTATGTTAGCCCTAAAATCATACAAAACTATAAATTAGTAGTTGTAAAATACAAAAATCCCTAGCTAGTTTAACTAGCTACAAGTGAAAAAAGAAGAGTCACAAGTTGGATTAAAGACTATCCAATTGAGTTTGATGGGAAAAAAAATATAGATAATTTGAATATTTTTCCATTTGTATCTTATGAAGTCATGATAAGCATGCAGTGACTAGAAAAGAAGAAAGCAATTGTAGTTTTCCTTGAGAAAATAGTTACTTGCATGACATATAGTGGTGAACCTCAAGTTATTAAAGGTGGTCCTATGTTTGTTTCATTATGTCAAATATCATATATGTAACTATGGAAGGAAGCTAAAAGAGGATGTCAACTCTTTTCTCTTAAGATATAATACCAGCCTTAGGATAAATTAGTCAAGGTAGTTAGAATATTTGAACATAGTAAAATATTTTCCTGATGTATTCCCTCTACAAATTTGGGGACTACTTCCTAAAAGAGATATAAAATTCACCATATAAATATTCCCCAGAGTTGCAACAATATCCAAAAATCCATATCTAATGATGGTGCGATAACTAATGGAATTGGAAACCCAATTGTGATAACTGTTGGCTAAAAGATATATTAGATCCAGTGTATCCCCTTGGGATGCATGGTCCTTTTCATCGAGAAAAAGTATGGAATTTTTAGGTTGTGTATATACTATTGATAGCTGGATAAGTTAACTTTCAAAAATAAGTACCCTTTGCTCCGTATTGATGATTTAACAACCCTGGTGAAAATTCCATGTAAGAAAAGTTAAGAATAATAACCACGGTTGATGGTACACTTATTCCAAGCTGAATGTTGGGGAAGACATCGTAGAGGGTGTTCATTTGATTATTTACGGTTAACGAAATAGGAAAAGGAAATGGATATGGCTTTAGAGCTAAAAAATGGAATTTATGGCACATTTATTTATGAAAATAAGGGAAAGAAGGGAGGTGAAAGGTAAAAAGTTGAACGTGAGGAGGAAAATGAAGGAAAATAAAGGAAAATGAAGAAATAGAGGCTTGATTCATAAAAAGGCTTCTGAGGATCAGTTGGTAACCTTTTGTTAGTTGAGTTTTGGATTTCTCTCATTATTATTTCTCTCTCTCATACTCTTGGACACTTAGAGTTCCTTACAGAAATTTTGGCATTGGAGCAAGAAAGGCAAAGAAAGCAAGAGGAAGTAAAGATCAAGCAGGGAAAGGTAGGATCAAGTAGCTACAACAAGCGTCATTGCAGGTATCAACTTGCATGTGTATCTTCCTTAGTAGATTTGGCATGCATGGTATTGCATGTGGTTATTTTCTATCATGCCAGGGGTTTTTCCAAGTGAAACAGTGTTTTCAGCCTAGCCTTGCTATTTCCAGATAGCCATGGTGTGATGGGGTTCTCATGTTTTGGTTGAATTGGATTTCCAAAAGGATTCGAAGTTGAGTGGGCTAGATCTCTGAAAGATAGAGCACATGGCCTAGTGGTCCCTCAACCAGACTGTGGATGAAGATAAGGCCACTGGCCTAGTGACCCCTCAACTAGAATGTGTGTTGCAGTAAATCTAGGATTGTGTTGTCTCAGTGGGCTTAGGAATCCTTACCGCTAAATGAGAGGATATATGGTAAAGCCAAGAGGTGGTTTTCTATCCATTGGAATTAGTAATCCTGGGTTTGGGAAATATGGTAAAGCCTAGAGAGTGGGTCTCAGTTTAGGGCCTAGTGATCCAAGTTTGGATTGTGGTAAAGCCTGAGAGAGTAGCAGACAAGAAAATTCCTCACAGTGTAGGTGGAAAAATCTGGTGGAATCCATGCTTGTTTGGCCTAGTGATTGAGTGGAGATCTTGGTAAAGCCTGTTATGATGCGTTCATTGTGTTGGTCTAGCCATTCGAGATGGATTACATGAAGGCCTAGTTTCTATTGATGAGGGTGAGGTGATTTAGCCTCAGTATGCCGTGGTTGGTTCTTTTGGTTTGAGTCCCACATTATTTCTTGGAATATGGCACGGGGCTGAATGTTTGAAGAGAGATTTGGCTCATCTATTCTATCATCCAGTGGAACGTGGTAGTCCTCCTTTTGGTTGGTTCATTGCATTCATTAATGAGAAGTTCATTTCCTTGATTCTCATGTGAAAATGTATTGATGTATATGTGGATTTTGATGGCTGGTATATTTATGGTAATTATGTTCCTATTATGTTGGTTATATGTATATTTTATGAAACAACTCCATATGGATCTCAACATGTTTTTACTTGTAAATGAATGGATAGTGTATCTATGGCCTAATAGTTGATAATGCATCAAATGACATGAGGGAACAATGGTTCATAGTGATTCTTAGATAAGTATGAGATCCCTACACATAATTATGTTGTGTACACCTACGGGTTACATGTTGATGATATGTTTGACGAAATGCATTGCATGGATAGTAACGGTTTGATAAAGGTCTTGTTTGAATTATTTCTTTTGCATCATTATTTCACTGTACTTTCACTAGTTTCAAGTTATAGCTCTATTTTAGGCAATTTTGGGTCGCTGGCAAAGAACTGGAAATTTTGGTCTCTGGTGACTAGCAAGAAATCCTATGAGAGTGACTTTAGGTTGTTATTTTTTGGCTTGATGGGGCCTAACCCAGGTTTGGAGTTAATTAGCCAAACAAATCCATACACTACTAGCCCTTTCGGCATCAGCCCACGATGCGCGAACTGAAGTCTCACCTGAAGCAGTATGGGGGGATGCTGGAACCAAGTTTCTGCACCCTTGAGATGTATGAGGGGTCAATTTAGTCCAACTGTGAATACCTTCGTGCAGGTCACCTCATGCGCTATCTTGACCTGTAATACCTTCGGGATCTGTTATAACTACCTTCGTGCAGCCCTCACCAGGGGCTTAGGTGCTTCCGTGCTGCTATGGCAGTGCTCTGTTCTATTTCCCCAAATTACACTGCGTATCTTAATTATCTTCTTACAGATGTTAGATAACTTCACGTAAACAAATACTTTATCTCACATTTACTTACTCAACACAATCATATATGTTCGCGCACCATATATACAGTGAAAATGAAATTCATACCCAATATACTCAAAGCATAAAAACAGGAAATAGATACACAAAATTGATGTGAAACTTCTCTTTATTAATGCTTCAATGTTTATAGAATCGACTCACCCTACGCACTCAGTTGTAGGGGTCTACACACTCAGCTACAGACTACTAGACCTCTGCGCACTCAGTTGTAAAGCCTTCTCCTTCTCTACAAACCAAAGACTCAACTGTACACTTAGATCTTCCGTTATCCTTATATTCCATCATTATTCCATTTCTTCTATTCTATTTGAATTACAAATTAGAGCCTCGCTTTATTTATACAATCCCATGGTCCATAGACCATGGGTAGATCTCTAAAGACAACATTACATTACAAAATTAAGGGCGAACAACCCCATGACTCATTTACAACTTCACGTTTCGCGCCCACAAAATGTGGAGTATTGACATTGGATTTACATCTCTCGACCAAAATCTAGGCTTTTAGCCCCAAAACTTCCCTTGGGGGATCTCGTGCCGAACAGGCCCCCAACACAAACATCATGACTTGCACTCGAGTCACTCTATCAGTGCGAAGATCTTCACGCAAATACCTCCCAACTCTGCCTCGACTGTTGCAAGATTGGCAGCGCACTGAGCAGTTGCCTGCTGCACGTCCTCGACACACTATTTCGAGACAGATGTAACTAAACTGTTGGCCACACCTCCTTTCAACTCCCTGGAGCACTAAGACTGTGCTTCTGTCGGCTAGTCAGATAACTGGACCACCCATGTACGGCTTCAACCAACTGCCATTTACTTTCCCTGGGAAGAGTTCGCTATTTTAATTCTCCAACTCTACTACGCCACCATCTGTCAGTTCCTTAATAACATACGGTCCAATCCCATGTAGAAAAATGAGAAACTCTCGATGTTGGTCCCCAATTGTGTCGATGTAATCGAGCTCATCCTGCTTTATCACTACGGTCTTTCTATCAAGAAAGTCCTTCTTTATTCCTTCCTCAAGCTTCTTGACTTCCGCTTCTGCCATGGCACTTTCCTCCCTTAATTGAACTCTTCCATTCATGAGTTCTTGGACCCTAAGATCACCCTGCTGGATCTCCTCATCGAGTCCCAATTGTCCTTCCAACGGTGTGAGCCTTTCTTCCAGGGCTCCACAGTCCATTACCCTAGCGAGCACCACTATGCATGGGCTAGACATGTTAGACTCCATAGGCATTATGGCTTCTACTCCATCAATCATCCAAAAAGGCATCTATCGAGGTGCGTGCAGGTCCCAATCACTTTGTTGTGCATTTCATACCTTTCTCAGCGCGTTGCACACCTTGTGAAATGATTTCACATTGATACCCTTTGGCAGGACTATTCTTCCCACATGTTGTCTATCCAACCTTAAGAGCCAACTGCACATATTCTCCCCCAACACAAGCTTATTGACTATACCTCTCAGTGCAGATTTCATGTGCATCCGCGTAGGTTTCTTTCCATATGTCAGCATCCACCTGGCTAGATATGCGCACGGATTATCCTGCCCATTGAATTTATCTGTCAATCACACTATAGGCTTCCCAAACCGTGTGTGCATCATTCTCCTATATTCACGCCAGCCCTCAAAGCTCCCTTTGTGCATACCACACCACCTCGCAGGCATAACACACAGTACCCAATTCAAGGCATCGAAACATTGCTTTTCCAACACCTCCCTTTCAAACTTTTCTAGGTGAGTATCTACCTCACTTAACCCATCATAAGTAGGTAGATCCCTCACTTCCATCGATACACAGCACAACAATCTTGTCAACATATTAGAGCTTAGTGTGGTTACCTCGTGTAACTTGTTTTTCCATTTCCCTATCTCCTCACCAAAATTTGACGTACAGGAGCTTTCGCGCTCCCATTAGATCCATCCGTCTGCGGTGGGATTTACCCAATCTTGCTCTTGCGCAGTTATTTTGTAGATGCAGTCCAAATCATTGTCACTTTCATAGTCGCGCACTAGCTTTGTATAGTGTGATCCTTTAGCAGGGTCTAGAGGTATAACTACGCATAGTGACTTCTTTTCAAAATTCATCTTGCGCTTCTTAAGATTATTAAACCCGTTCATGTCAGTGGCCCAATCAATTCCTAAGAGCGCGAAGTAGGGATTGTTGTCATCAACAATCTCTATTACTTCAAAGTCTGCTAGCACGCTCGCTCCCTCAATATCCACAATAATTCCTTGACATCTCCCCATAGGTACTATCTTCTGCTAGTTCACCATTTGCAGCTGAATAGGAGACCATTGTAGCGTAGGCATCCCCATGCGCTCCCATTTCTGCTTCGGCAGAACATTTGCATCCGAACCTAAATCTAGAATTACTTGGTCCATCTCATATTCTCCAATCTGCACCATTAACCTCATTTCTCTTTCTGACCTTGTCTTATGCTTCCCAATCTTCCGGACTATGTGCGGTCCAGCGCATCTGCTAATGAGTTCTTGTAGTCCCTTTACAACCTTACTATCATGCAGTAACTTCATGCATGTTTCTAGGAACCTCATGAGCATAGCTGGACCCTCTCCAGCTCCTGTCTATATTTGCTTCCTGAAGTGGAGGCATCAAGGAAGCTCTTCTTAGCTTACATGAAGGTTTCTTGAGCACGCTCCAAATCAAACTCTGCTTCTTTCGCTGGAGCTTTGTGAACACAAGTACTATCTTCGAGTTGTTTTTCTCTGTCATCTTCCGTCGCGATTCCACTTTCGAGCACAATGTTCACATTTGGATCTTCCTCGTGTGGCTCAGACCTCATCATCTACAGGTTCTAAGTCGAGGGAGGCGATAACACTCCTTTGTCACATATTCTAGCTATCATCGTAGGATAATCTTCCGTCTCATGATCAAACAAGGTACAATACAGACACGGTGGACACGTTGGGTTCATAAAATCATGGGAATAATGTCTTGACCCTCCATAATTGTAACATATCAGTTGTTCACGACCTCTTCCAGGTCCTTCTCGACCTCGGCCTCGTCCACGTCCCTAAAATCCTGTTCGCGCCACTCTTGTGTTTTGATCTAGGGGTCGTGTTTCAGCCTGAACTCTATAGCTGGGAGTTCTATCCATCATTAACTCATAGCTTCTACAAGTGCACTCATCATGTCTCACTAACCTACAAAAGTTACAGAACAATTGCTACAATTTTTGTGTATACTTCTATAACAAATGGCAGTTGTCCGTAGTGTGTTTCCCTCCTATTTGACAAATTGCGCACCACAAAGAAGGAACCATGCTAGGTTCTGCTTGTGCTTTCAACCTTAATGACATTAGTCCTCATCCTGTGAGGTAATTTACAAACACCAGGCAATGATCCTTATCCTGACCCTGACCCTTGCATTTTATGTACCACACCTATTCGCGCACTTTCGGGCAAGCTGTCGTGTCTCGTTTTAGACTTTGCATCTTAAGGCATAAGTTTTTCAACTGCACGTGGATCTGTTGAACTTCCAAATGAGGATCCTGTATCGGGGTTTCATGCAACCTCATCGCGATCTCTAAGGCCTTTGCCTAAGTTGTTAACTTCTGCTACTATAGCGTGCTCCTTAAATGTTGTGTTAGCAATGCTATAAACCATTCATAATGTTGTCCATCCATCAGATTCATATTAGCTTTGTGAATCATACACTTCAACCTCTGATCCAACTCCCAAGGAGTTTCTCATGGTAGCATCATGATTTATTTGAACCCAATGATCAATCGTGCTTCAGAATGCAGCCTACTAAATTATCTATTTAGCGTTGCTTGGATATCCACGATTCTTGCATTCAAATTCTCATTAGAATGATTAATATACTAGGTCATTGCGCGATCCTGTAAAGCACTGATCAATGTCGCTTTATTTATATTATCATCTGTAACTCCCTGTGATTCCCATACGTCTCTTACCACGAACCAAAATTTGTCTAGATCCTCATTTCCCACTCCCTTGAACACAGGCAACTTTATTGTGCTTGCCATATTGAGTCACGCTGGTGGCGGAGGTGGTACGGGTGAAGATGGAGGTGATGGTGGTGAAGTTGGTGGAAGTGTGGGTTGGGGTGGTATGCACTGAATCCTCTACCTTATCACATGGATCACACTTCGTGGAGAGACCTTTGCGAGCTCCTCCTCGTCCCCTTGCGGAGGTGAAATCAAAGGGTTGTTCTCTGGTCCCTTACTTACTTCTTTTCTATAGGTTTTTCCATTTCGTGTAGCTCCGAACATCAAGGTAATTGCATAACCCTTTTTTCACACAATAGCATTTTAATCCAAGTATTCAAAGACTTTACATACTTACCTCACGATCCTTTGAGAAAATTTCACTCTTCCTTGCTGTAGCTAACTGAAGTGTCTACCGCAAATTGAGTAGCAAATCCTTCTATAATTCTATCGAGCCAGTGATCAACAACGTGCTTGATCTGATCCTTCAATGCTTCCAATTTACACACCAACTCTGGGGTCCACACAATAGGACTGTCAAGCTTCCACCTTCATTGGCTATCTGCTAGCTTCGCGATCCACTCGTACAACTTAGTAGGGAAAGATGCGAAAAAGATCTCGTGGATTTCTATGTACAGGTAACAGTCTAACCACTCTTCTTTTTTAGTCATGGATTCATGCTCTTCCGCGCCGCGAACTCGTGAATCCTCCTGTCCAACCAAACTATAATTCCTTTCTTAGTTGGATTCCAATGATATGACATCAGACATCTCTACGTAGATTCTGGTCCCAGCAACAGAACCATTTGTTGGCTTGTTGGGGCCTTACCTAGGTTCAAAGTTAATTAGCCAAATAAATCCCTACACTACTGGCCCTTTCGGCATCAGTCCGTAGTGCACGAACTGAAGTCTCACCCGCACGAGTATGGGGGGATGCTGGAACCAAGTTTCCACACCCTCAAGATTTCTGAGGGGTCAATTTAGTCCAACTGTGAATACCTTTGTGTAGGTCACTTCGCGCACTATCCTAACCTGCGATACCTTTGTGATCTGTTATAACTACCTTCGCGCAGCCCTCACCAGGGGCTAAGGTGCTTTCACACTGCTATGGTGCTTTCTTACTTATATTCTTACAGATGTTAGTTAACTTCGCGTAAACAGATACTTTATCTCACATTTACTTAATCAACACAATCATATATGTTTGCGCGCCATATAAACAATGAAAATGCAATTCATACCCAATATACTCAAAGCATAAAAACAGGAAATAGATACACAGAATTGATGCAAAACTTCTCTTTATTAATGCTTCAATGGTTACAGGCTTGACTAACTCTGCGCACTCAGCTGTAGGGGTCTGCACACTCAGCTGTGGATTACTAGGCCTCTGTTCACTTAGTTGCAGAGTCTTCTCCTACTCTACAACCCAAAGACTCAACTCTACACTTAAATCTTCCTCTATCCTTATATTCCATCATTATTCTATTTCTTCTATTCTAACTGACTTACAACTTAGAGCCTCGCTCTATTTATACAATCCCATGGTCCGCATACCATGGGTAGATCTCTAAAGTTGACATTACATTACATAATTAAGGGCAAAAAACCGTATGACTCATCTACAACTTCGTTCTCTGCGCCCACAAAATGTGGAGTCTTTACATCGGATTTATATCTTTCGACCAAAATATGGGCTTTTAGCCCCAAAACTTCCCTTGCGGGATCCCGTGCCCAACACTGTTCACTCCCTTTCCCATAGCATGAGAGTGACTATGGTCTAAGAGATCCAGAACATTATTGGGATCTAGGGATAAGTTGTTTAAGTGGCTAACATGTCTCTTGAGGATTTTGTTGCTAATATTAGATGACTATGTGTGATGTTTATATCAATTCCACTTCCTTAAGGTCACATAGGAGGTTGAATATGGTCATAGTAGCCTCTCATTTCATGTTTACCCCAGTTGGCATGGTTAGTTCGGTGGATGTGGGAGGAGGGTGTTACCAAGTGGTATCATAGAATGGTTCACCCCTCTGACTCGATGGGCAGTGTGTGTTGGTCGTACATGCATTTCAGTTGCATGTGTGTCTCTTACACTTGAATTTCATGTGATTGTTTTCTTGCCTTAATGATTGATTATGATTGTAGTATCGTTGTTATGGAGAAGTTGATATTGATTTCGTGAAATGTATTTGTCATGAGTATATGACTGGTTACATATGGATTATATGTCGCTTACATGTTGATTTTAGGTTGCCTACTTACATCCTTGTATATTAGGTTACATTCTTGAATATTTTGATTACATGTATCAGTCTTGTAGGTTGATTTCAAGAATCGATCCCTAATGTTTGACTACATACATTTATGTGTATGTGTATTTGACTAGGCGTTGCTTATGCATATTATTGGTTGCATGTGGAAATGTGTACAATGAAGTAATGGTTGTTATCATGCATGAGGTCATATCATGCATTGTTGATATGGCCTTGCATTGATGACTAGTGGAACCTAACTAGAATAATGTTTATGTGTTGATACATTTATTTGTGTATGTCTATATCCTATTATGATTATGCTATACATTTATCACGCTAATTTGGAAATCTTACAAACAAGGTATCCTCCACGACCTATACTGAGCTACCTTGACTTATTGTGATTTGGTTTATCTTAAATATTATGCAATGTAGGAAAGATATCAAATGGCTAGGAAGATGGTTGACTACAAAGACTCTCCCTATGAATCCAAAGATCAGTATGGTGTTGGAAACTCTTCTGGTTTGGTAGTTACATTAAGAAGTTTAAAGGAAGAGATAAGGAGTTGTAAGGTAGATAACGACCAGATCATATAGGCACAAGAGAAGAAAGTAGAGGTTAATGCTATACTTCTTCAGCGTTTGTTAGACTTATAGTGACAAGGGTCGCTTCGGATCAGCCATGGATGTGAATATAGAACTAATTGAGCATATGGTACTAGGTCTCCTAGTATACACAAGTAGGCTATATCTGATACAGTGAGAGATGAAAATTTGTTGGATATTGCAGATAAGAGGGACGACGAGTACAGGTACTATTCTAGTTCTATTTCTGATAGACACCATGATCTTCATCGCTATCATCCTTATAGGAGGAATGATAGGGGATACCATCTCAATGAATTTAAGAAAGTGAAGCCACCTACTTTTGATGGAGATGTGAAGAAGCTGGGAGATGCAGAGGCTTGGATACTTGGGATGAACAAATTCCTTGAGTTGTATGACTACACAGATAATATGAAGGCAATAATAGCTATCTTCAACTTGAAAGTTAATTAAGCAGAAATATAGTTGGAATATGTTAAGTGAGTCAGAGACATCAGGACAGATGACATGAGTTGGTGGGAATTCAAGAAGATTTTCGGTAAGAAGTGCTTGTTAGAAAGATACTATGGCAACAAGGCTAAGGAATTCTATGAGCTAAAGATGGGATCAATGACAGACAAAGAGTACACAAACAAGTTTCTGGAGTTACTGAGTTATGTACCGTATCTTACTGATGAGAAGGATAAAGTTTAGAGATTTTTCAGTTGTTTTCCATTAGCATTAGAGATCGGATTGAGTATGATGAGCATCGGTACTTAAGGAAGTATTTGAGAAACTAAAGAATTGCTATGAACAATCAAAGCATAAGAATGAATCTCAGCATGGATGGAAAGGAAAGGACAAAGGTAATGGTAAATGTTAGCCTAAGAGGGAAATGCCTGCACATGTAGATGAGAAAGAGAATGTGGAACCAAAAAAGAGATTTAATGTAGCTAGATGGGGACATGGGTCATAGTAGTAGTAGCATAGAGGTGAGGGCACTGGTCAGTTGGAGTGTTGGACATGAATTAAGGAGCACCTTAAAAGATATTCTGCACAGAATTAGGGTGGTAGGCATCAGATATACAATGCACATGAGGCACAAAATGTTGGGGATGTTAGTCAAAGTGTTCCATGTATCTATGCAGCAGTGGAAAACAAGCAGGCAAATCATCAGGAATTTATCATTGAGATGGACAATAAGATTTTAATCAGGTTATTTCTATTTTGATTAACCCTAGATCTAATTATAGCTATGTTAGTCCTGACGTGGTGGCTAAGTGTGCTCTAAGTAAGGAATTGCATGCAGAGTCTTAGTTAGTGAAGTTGGCTACAGGTACAAAGAAGTAAGTTCATTATTGGGTAAGATCTTGCACATTTGATTTGAATGGTATGCCTACTGCAAGACATTTGAATGTACTAACATTTGCATCATACAATATGTTATTGGGAATGGCTATGATATATCTTCATAGAAGAATGGTAGAGTGGTATGATAAAGTTATTGAGTGTGTTGATGGCAATGAAGAACCAAGAGTCTTGTAGGGTAAGAAGAAATCCACCTCATTTAGGATGGTGACAACTATGAAAGAAAAGCATATCTACAAGAAGGGGTACAATTTATTTGTAGTACAAATTTCTATTGATAAGGGTAAGGAGGTTGAGGATGTAGATGTGCTGAACAGATATCTAGTTTTGCAGCAATTTCAGGATGCATTTCCTGAGGACATTACAGAGTTGCCACCTCATAGGGAGGTAGACATTTCTATTAAGTTAGTACCAGGGGAATCTCCAATGTCAAAAGCACCTTGTAGGATGAGCACACATGAGTTAGTTGATTTAAAGCTACATTTGAAGCAAATTTTGGACAAGGGATACAATAGGCGAAGTGTATCACCTTGGGGTGCACCAGTTTTGTTTGTGAGAAATAAATATGGTAATCTCATATTATGCATTGATTACAGGTAGTTGAACAAAGTGACTATCAAGAATAGGTACTCATTGTCAAGGATTGATGACTTGCTCGATCAGCTCAAGGGAGCCGCAATGTTTTCAAAGATCGATTTGATATTTGGATACCATTAGGTACTCATCAAAGAAGAGGACATTTACAAGATTGTGTTCCGGACCAGGTGTGGGCATTATGAGTTTGTTGTTGTTCCATTTGGCTTAACTAATGCTACAACTACACTCATGTGCTTAATGAATAGTGTGTTGCATCCATATTTGGATAAGTTTGTTATTGTGTTGATTGATGATATGTTGGTATATTATAAAAATGAGGAAGATCATGTTTAGCACTTAGTAGAAGTGTTGATGATGTTGAGAGAGCATTAGCTGTATGCTAATCTCAGCAAGTGTAGTTTCTTTTAGAGTGAGGTACACTACTTGGGACATGTTTTCTCCAAGGAAGGAATTGTAGTAGATCTGAAGAAGACAAGGGCCATCATGGAGTGGGCAGCTCCTAAGAGTGTGGATGAGGTGCAATGTTTCATGGGTCTAGAAGACTATTATAGGAGGTTCATTAGGAACGTCTCATAGATTTCTTATCCTATCACATCATTGCAGAGGAAAGGTAAGAAGTTCGAATGGAAAAAGGAGAGTGAGGCTAGATTTGAGCCTCTTAAGCAGTTGTTGACACATACAGTAGTGCTACAGGTTGCAAATCTGAAAAATGAGTTTGTAGTATGCACAAATGCTTGCAAGAGGGGACTTTCACTACAACAAAACCCTGTGATTAACATCCCTTTTTGCTTCCTTTTTTGCGTCTATAGCCCATTCTTGATGCTATTTGTGTCCATTTATCAAATATGGTGCAAAACTTGATGCAAAGTTTGCACCGAGTTTTTCACCAAGTCTTACATCAAGTTTAGCACCAGGTATTGTAATAGGTTTTGCACCAGATTTGACACCAAGTTTTATGCGAAGTTTTGTGCCATCCTTTGCACCATGTTTTGCAGCAAGTTTGGCACCTAATTTTGTTTCACCAACTTTTCATCCTCTATTGCATCCACTTTTTGTGTCTACACTTGCATCATCTCTTGCATCCTCTTTTGCATCATTTTTAAAATCATTTTTTGCATCCATTTTTGCATATTTTTGCATCCCCTTTGTGCCAAGTTTTTCATCGAGATTTAGGTTTAGTTTTTTATCTAATTTTGAATCTACTTTTGTTGCATTGACTTTTACATCTTGTTTTACATCCATATTTACATCCTCTTTTTCATCTGTTATTGTGTCCACTATTGCATCCATTTTTCTTGTGCCATAATTTGAACCTAGTTTGACACCTCCCTTTGCACCCTTTTTTGTTTCTAAAATTGCATCCATGATTGCATCCTCATATACATCTATGTTTTCATCGACTTTTACATCTATTTTTAATCCCTTTTTATATCCACTTTTGTGTCAAGATTTGAATCAGGTTTTGTGTCTCATATTGCATCTACTTTTTCATAGGATTTTGTTGCATCAACTTTTTCATCCTATTTTACATCCATTGTTGCACCCATGTTTACACCCACTTTTATACATCCCATTTTGCATCTTATTTTTCATCTTCATTTGCTTCTTTTTTTGCATCTATCATTACATCCACTTTTGTTGTGACTCAATTTGTGCCATGTTTTGTACTTATTGTTGTACCCATGTTTGCTTCCAATTTTGCATCCATCTTCAAATCCTCTTTCGCATAAAATATTGCATCTATTTTTGCATCCACTTTTGTGTTGGGTTTTGTGTCTCATTTTGTATCTTCTTTTTCACGTACTTCCATTGCATCAATATTTTGCATCCAATTGTGTTTCTCATGTTGCACTCGTGTTTGCATCCACTTTTACATCCTTTATAGCATCTTGTCTTGCATCTAAGTTTGCAACTTTTTTTTTGTCTATTATTACATCCACTTTCTTATCCACTTTGTTTGTGCCATATCTTATGCCTATCGTTGCAACCCACATTTTCTTCCACTATTGCATCCACATTTGCATCCTATTTTGTGTCCAAGTTTGCATCAAATATTGTTTATTTTTTTTGCATCCCATTTCGAATCTACTTTTACATCCATTTTGAAACATCCAATTTTGCAACTAATTTTATGTCCACTATTGCACCCATGTTTGGCCCATGTTTACATCCCTTTTTTCATCCAAGTTTTCCTCCTTTTTACACTCAAGTTTGTGTCTTTTTTTTTTACATTCATTGTTGTATCCACATTTGTTTCACCACAATTCATGCTAAGTTTTATGCCTACTTTTGTTCCCATTTTTTCTTCCACTTTTTCATCCATGTTTGAATCCTATTTTGTGTTCAAGTTTGCATAAACTATTGCATCTTCTTTTTCATCAGCTTTTGTTTCAAGTTTTCTGTCTTGTTTTGCATTTATTTATGTTGTGTCCAATCTTCATCCAAATTTACATCTATTTTTACCCCAATATTTTTTGTTCACTTTTGCATCCCTTTTCAAACACACGTCATATTTTTTGCATTGATGATATTTCTTATGACATTGAAAATTATGAACAACTAATGACAATGTCAATAATTATAACGATGGTGATAATGAAGATGATGAAGATGACATGAATTGTGATTTTTATGATAATGACAATGATGATAAAGACGATGGGGGTTACAATGAGAATGATGATGATGATGCTAATCACCTTGGCCATTCTTCCCAATTTTTAAATGTTCTCATGGTCATAATCATAATAATTATCTTTGGCGTCATCTTCCAAGTCATCATCATCTGATCATCATTATCATTATTTTCATCTTGGTCATCATAAACAACAATAATGGCGTGAATGACAATTATGATATTCATGATGAAGATGACAACAATTATGATAAAAATTATATTAGTTATGATGATGGGGATGATGACAACTATAATGACGATGATAATGGTAGTGATGATGATGATCATCGATCATCTCTTAAGAAAAAAAATTATTTCTCTTGTATATATCATGTGTCCTAACAACCCTTTTCGAGCACTCGTAACATTTTTTAGGTTGATGATATTTCTTATGATACCTATAATTCTGAACAATTGACGACAATGTCCATAATCATGATGATGATGATGGTGATGATGATGAAATGAATGGTGATTATGATGATAATAAATGATGACAATAATGATGACGGTGATGGTGGTCATGATGGTGATAATGAAGATGATGACCCTCCCTCTAAAATAGGGAGGTACTCATAATGAGACAAAACAATACTCTCAAGTTGAAATATTCATATAAGAATGGATCTGGATTGATAAGCATCAATGATGATTTACATCATCTTAGCCAACATTGTCAAAATAGTAAGGCCTTGACTAAGAATTGTATCTCTCCATTAGATCAAAGCACAATGTTGGGAGGCATAAATTTAGACACCACTGCCTCTCTAGGCACTTATCCCACCAGGATGTTCACCAGGAATGTCCTCACATGATCATTTCCTAATCCACTATCATAATATTGACACCAGGAAGTGTCAATCCTCATGACTATTCTTATCTTGGATTAATGTACTTGACTTATGGTGATTAGTCCTAGTCAAAGTCCAATTTATCAAGGAATATTGGTCCTAGATTTTTATCCAATCCACCATTCTCCCTACTAGTCTCTTTACTAGGCTTACGATTGTTAGTCCTGGCCATAGTGCATAACACATGGATAATATGGTGTTTATCCTCACTCCCTCTCAACCAGAGAGGAGACATCCACGAGGATAAGATTTTGTCAAGAATACCCATCATTTTCATAGAGAATAACATCATTAATTTATTTTCATCACATGACACCTTTATGATTAAGCATTCATAGATTTGTGGCCAAATATTTCCCCTTTTGTCATTTTTGATGAAATAAAATCAAAAAGCGCAAGCCAAACTCATTAAAGATACACTATAATGATTTATCTAAGTATAATCTCTACAGTGAAAATTGATGTAAATCTTATATCTATGAGTTATGCCAAACTTATGAAAACCTTATTCCCTAAGTCCTATATATAAGAAAAAGAAAAAGAAATTAAAATAAGGCCCAATGAATGGTAGCCCATGTATTCACTCCCTCTTTGAAAAATATATGAATATATACACTCTTAGTCACACTTGATCACATGCTTGTGATGGTTAAATCATTAAGTCCTCTTTTCCCCTTGCATTTTCACTTCATCATTTAAGAACCTAATTGAGGATCTAGGGAATGTTCGTTTCCGAAGGGTTTCATGTCTACTCTTGGTTTACTTATGTCACACTACTGTAAATTTATGTGACGGAGTGAAATACATAAGTTTCTGGATTTGTTAGAACAATGTATTAAGTTAGTCACCACACACACATGTATTACATCTCATTGATCCACATGTATGGGTTGGAGACTCATGCTTGACAACTTTAATGGAGACTACTTTATGGCATTAATGGTATAGCTTACAAAATATCTTGTTAAACATTGTGATTCATCCTTTATTTTCCTCGAGACACTTGATAATATTGAAGTCACTCCAATAATCCATGGAGATGGGGAGTATAAATTACTTGTGCTAGAAATAAAATTAATAAATAGAGGTTTTCCATTTGCAATATTGAAGTCATAGACATTGGATACATGGTAGTAGTCTTTGATGTCAATTAATTAAAATTGTATTGTCATAATGAGAAAAGAGGTAAACATATTGGTAACCTTGATGTCTTGATCATTTCAAATAATAACCATTCCACCCAAGTATCTTGTTGGGTCCCTATAATACTAGTGATTACCCCATTACTATTGTAGTTATACCCCTTATTTATATTTTTGTGCCCCTATTTCCCCCATATTGTTATTTCTGTGCCCCATAGAATCCCTTTATTGTTAATTTTGTGACTTTATATTATTATTGTTAGGTCGGCTGGATTATATTGTGACTCCTTAGACTCCTATATATAGAAAGGAGGTTTTGTCATTTGTATCATCCAGGAATTGTTCATTTATGTAATGTAAAGGAGGTTGCCCCCTCGAAGAGGCTGAATTCTAAGGCGTTGATCTATCTTTTCTATCTTTTCTTGAGCTGGTTTCATAACATTTGGTATCAGAGCTTTGGATTCTAGGGTTTCGCTGCTCCAAACAAGTCATCGTGGCATTTTCGCTATAACTTTTTTCTGTGACGTTTCAGAAGTCTAAAAAAAAACCCATTTGAGAAGAAATCGCGTTGAACCTTGGGTCCGCATTTCAGAGCTTTTTGCGCGATATGTGCGGAGATATGATCTGAGGAAGTTGGTCATTTTGCAGACTCCTGAATTACATTCAAAACAGGTGACCTGGGGAAAATCATCATAACTTTCTCTCTGGGAATCAGATTGAAATTTCGTAAGAAGGTACAGAAAGAGGACGGACTGTAGTTTCTTGTATATCTTTTTCAGAATCAAAGATCGAAAATTGTACACAAGGCACTTCATACAAGTTCACTCTTCTGGAAAGGTCTATAATCATGTCATCTTGGGAGATTGTGCATAACTCTTTCTTGGAGAATCCAATTTGGATTAGACTGGTGGCATTGGAAAGAGGACACAGAGAGCTACTACAGGTCACAAATTCAGAACTAGATGATTGGAAAGTACAGAGATACATCAGAGGCAATATCAAGCTCCTACAAAGTGAAAAAAGGTGTGTAGATTTTTTTAAATTTTTGCTTAAGCTTGGTTTGAAAATTTATTTTGAAGGAATTCAAAGGGCATAGTAGAACATTATTATCGGTAACTGATGCCCCGAGGAAAGAAAATGCAAACACCTAGTAAGGAACCTGAAAGCTCTAGCATGACTCATGAAGAAGAGGAAGAAATGCTACATGATATATCAAAATTACAAGAACAAGTGCAACAAATGTCACGCTCACAAAAGTTAACAGAAGCTAAGATAAATGGCGTGGAAGCTAAGATGAATGGCATGGAAGCTAATATGGAAAATTTGAAGATAGATTTGAACAAAAATTTGAAGACAGGCATGGCAGATTTGAAGACAGATTTGACAAATTTTCTACAAGAAATACTTACTAATGGTGAAAAGGTAGTAAAGGAAACTCATGATGAGAACAAAAGAAATGTTAATCATGATTCCATAGACACTAATGTTGGATCGAAGAATCACCATATTCCAAAAATCGATATGAGGAAGTTTGATGGCAAGGATCCCGCCACATGGATATTACAGATGGAGCAATTCTTCGATCTCAATAATGTGCAAAACACACAAAAGGTACGTATGGCAACTGTATATTTGGAACCAAATCAGTTTGTATGGTATCAATGGCTTTGTTCTCGTAAACAATTTATCACTTGGGCAATTTTTACGGAAGAATTGATAGCACATTATGAGGATACAAAAAGCAACACTTTTTTTAGCCAATTGATAAGTCTCAAACAAAAGGGTTCAATAATGGAGCACATTGAGGAGTTCCAAAAATTGAACATAAGGGTAAAAGATATTCCAGAGGAGCATAGGATTGATGTGTTCATAGGGTCTTTAAAGGATAATATCCAACATGATGTGCGCCTTTGGGAACCTGATTCATTAGAGAAGGCATTCAGGTTAGCAAGAAAAATGGAAAGCAAAATTATGGCAACTAGGAAGCATACCATTCACAACTATAAAGACGGAAGTGTTGTTGCCCATAGTCTTCCACAACCTACAAGGTTGACACCACAACAATTGGAAGAAAAAAGAGCAAAAGGGCTTTGTTACAATTGTGATAGCAAATACACAAAAGGTCATAAGTGTGCTGAGAAGAAATTATTCTACATAGATTGTGAAGAGGAAGAAGAAAAGGAGCAAGAAAGGTCAAAAGAAGAGGATATACTCCAGGAACAAAGCCTAGATGAAGAACAAATAAATCCGACCATATCTTGTAATGCATTGGCGGGAATTACCACTCCTCAAACCATCAAGATAGAAGGACAAATCAAGAAGAAAAAGGTAATAGTGTTGATTGATTCAGGAAGCACCCACAATTTTATTCATTGTAGGGTAGCAAAAGAATTGAATTGCTTCCTATATCCAGCACCAGAGTGTCAAGTGATGATTGCAAATGGAGGAACAATAAATTGCTCTGGAAAGTGCCATAATATCAAGCTATCCATGGGAGAATATGTATTGACTAGCCCAATGCTTTCCATTCCAATGGGAGGTGTTGATGTTGTACTAGGAGTCCAATGGCTACAATCCTTGGGTACAATAGCTTTTAATTTTCAAGAACTTTTCATGAAATTTTCTGTGGAAGGAAAGGAAGTTGAATTAAGGGGTATTGCAGGGAAACCAGGAAAGATAATCAGCTCTAATGGCATGACAAAGCTTCTAAAAAAGGAGCAAAGAGGTGTAATTGCACAATTATGTTCGCTAGATGTTTCCACATTGGAATCATCTATTTCTCCAGATCTCCAAAAAGTCCTGGACAATCATTCCAAGGTATTTGAGACTCCCAAAGGTCTCCCACCTATGCGTGATCATGATCATGCTATTCATCTGATTCCAGGAAGTGTTCCTCCAAACATCAGGCCGTACAGATATCCCTATGTCCAAAAAAGTGAAATTGAACGTATGGTTGCAGAAATGCTAGAGGCTGGTATAATTCAACCGAGTCAAAGTTCTTTCTCAGCTCCAGTAGTATTGGTGCACAAGAAGGATGGATCATGGCGCATGTGTCCAGATTATAGGGAGCTCAACAAGCTCACTATTAAAGATAAGTTCCCCATTCCTGTCATTGATGAATTACTGGATGAATTGCATGGATCAATTTACTTCACCAAGTTGGATCTTCGTTCGGGATATCATCAAATCAGAATGAAGATTGAAGACATTCCGAAAACGGCATTTAGAACTCATGAGGGTCATTATGAATTTTTGGTCATGCCTTTTGGCCTTACCAATGCACCTTCAACATTTCAAGGTTTGATGAATTCAATTTTCAAACCATTCCTTAGAAAATTTGTGTTAGTATTTTTTGATGATATACTAATCTACAACAAGTCTTGGAAGGATCATGTTGAACATGTTGACAGGGTGCTACAACTATTGGAGGAGAAACAATTATATGCAAAAAGATCCAAATGTTTCTTTGGAGTCCAGGAGGTGGAATATTTGGGTCATATTGTATCTCATGAAGGAGTTAAGGTAGACCCTAGCAAAATTAAAGCCATTAAGGAATGGAAAATCCCCACATCCATAAAGCATCTGCGAGGATTTCTTGGGTTGACAGGGTATTATCGCAAGTTTGTTAAGAATTATGGGAGAATAGCAGCACCTCTAACAACATTATTGAAGAAAGATTCATTTTCATGGACTCCGGAAGCAACAAAGGCCTTTGAACATCTTAAAGAGGCAATGTGCCAAGCACCGGTCTTAGCTACACCGGACTTCACAAAAACCTTTATTGTGGAATGTGATGCTTCAGGAAATGGAATTGGTGTTGTTCTAATGCAAGATGAAAGACCCATTGCTTTTGAAAGTCGTCCAATCAAGGGAAAGTTTTTAAGCAAAGCTATTTATGAGAAGGAAATGTTGGCAATAGCAACCCTACCTAATGGGAAGACACTTCAAGGTAAAAACGGATCATGATAGCCTTAAATACTTTTTAGAACAAAGATTATCCTCTGAAGAGCAACAAAAGTGGGTCACAAAGATGTTGGGTTATGACTTTGAAATCATCTACAAAAAAGGGAAGCAAAATGTGGTGGCAGATGCACTCTCAAGAAAGGATGAGGATGTGGAAGCATTGTTGTGTGCCATTTCTATTATCCAACCAGATTGGATAAACGAAGCAAGGGAGGAATGGAAGAATGACGAAGAAGTGTGGGCACTTATTCGAAAGCTACAACAAGATTCCAGTACTTCTGATACATTTAGCTGGAAAAATGATTCGTTATGGTACAAAGATCGCTTATACCTCTGTAAGAATTCCCAGCTAAAACAAAAGATTCTTATGGAATTGCACACTTCTCCCTTAGGAGGGCACTCAGGATTTTTAAAAACTTACCACAGGGTTAAGAAGGAATTTTTTTGGGATGGCCTTAAATCAGATATTCAAAAGTTTGTGGCGGAATGTTTGGTTTGCCAACAAAATAAAGTTGAAACAATTAAGACACCGGGTCTATTACAACCTTTATCCATTCCAAGCCAACGTTGGGAGGAGGTTTCAATGGATTTTATCACAGGTTTACCCAAGTCTGAGGGAAAGAGTGTCATCATGGTGGTAGTTGACAGACTTACCAAGTATGCACACTTTTGTGCATTATCACATCCATTTAAAGCCAGTACAGTTTCTACTGCATTTATGGAAACAGTTCAAAAGCTACATGGAAACCCAAAGATTATTGTAAGTGACAGAGATCCCATTTTCACTGGAAATTTTTGGACAGAATTATTTTCTTGTCTTGGTACTCAGTTAGCTCATAGCTCATCTTATCATCCTCAATCTGATGGGCAAACTGAGATAGTAAACAAATGTTTGGAAGGATATCTTCGTTGCTTTGTATCTGATAAACAGACACAATGGGTCAAATGGTTGCCTCTGGCTGAATGGTGGTATAACACTTCCTTCCATACAACAACAAAAATGACCCCATTTATGGCACTTTATGGGTATCAACCACCATCCATCACATCATATTTAAGAGAAAATTCTAAGGTTCAGGCAGTGGAACATCACATCGAACATCAACAACAAGTCCTCCAACTCTTAAAGGATAACCTCGTGTTGGCACAAAATAGAATGAAACAACAGGCAGATCAACATCGCAGTGAAAGAAGTTTTGATGTAGGTGATTGGGTATTCCTACGGCTACAACCATATAAGCAAATGTCCCTAAAGCAAGCTAAGAAGGATAATAAATTATCACCAAAGTATTATGGTCCGTACAAGGTGTTGCAAAAGATTGGTACTATGGCATACAAATTGGAGCTTCCTGCAGCTTCTCGATTGCACCCAGTTTTCCATGTTTCATGTTTAAAGAAGGTTATAGGCGACAAGCTCCCAGTTCAAACAATATTGCCAGAACTTGACGAGGAAGGAAAAATTATATTGGAACCAGAAGCAGTCACAGAAACAAGAACTCGACAGCTACGAAATCGATCAATTTCAGAGTATCTTATCAAGTGGAAGAACTTATCTGCTGAAGATTCCACATGGGAGGATGAGAATTTTATGCAGAAGTATCCAGAACTACTCAAGCGTTGAGGACAACACTTTTTTGAAGGAGAGGGGCATGTTGGGTCCCTATAATACTAGTGATTACCCCATTACTATTGTAGTTATACCCTTTATTTATATTGTTGTGCCCCTATTACCCCCATATTGTTATTTCTGTGCCCCATAGAATCCCTCTATTGTTATTTTTGTGGCTTTATATTATTATTGTTAGGTCGGCTGGATTATATTGTGACTCCTTAGACTCCTATATATAGAAAGGAGGTTTTGTCATTTGTATCATCCAGGAATTGTTCATTTATGTAATGTAAAGGAGGTTGCCCCCTCGAAGAGGCTGAATTCTAAGGCGTTGATCTATCTTTTCTATCTTTTCTTGAGCTGGTTTCATAACATATCTCTAAGCATCAATCACTACTACCTAGAAATTCCTCCCCCAT
This sequence comes from Pinus tabuliformis, assembly GCA_031772625.1. Lineage (NCBI taxonomy): Eukaryota > Viridiplantae > Streptophyta > Pinopsida > Pinales > Pinaceae > Pinus > Pinus tabuliformis. Next base: position 199,436,614 of record CM062813.1, read on the forward strand.
TTGCTAATTATATGAGGTAGAACCTCACTTAATATTTTTGTTTCTTATATCAACATTATTGATGGGTGCTTTGCGTACCATTTTTCTTTTAGGAATGTTTTTTTTCCTTTACTATTAAGGCCCCTCATGTTCCATGAGACTATTTTCATCGAGAGTTTACACAGAAAGGAAGTATAATGTGACTAAAAAAAACCTGTCTCAAGATTTAAGTGCTTGGACTCCTATATTTCCTTAACCTGAGACCGAATGGTGAACTTGATGGCCTTAAGGGAAATTGACGAATGCAAATCTAAAAAAGAGGTGACTTTTGACTTTATCACATACAATTTAATATAATAAAAAATATATAAATAACAATTTCATCAATCAATGGATCATTAAAAAAAATATCCAAAACAATTTCATCAAGCAATGAATCATTACATTATAAAATACAATCTATAAACATTTTGGGAGCGTTTTGCTAAACCATGCTCAAAAAACAACACATTTAAAATTAATATTTAACTTGAATATGGACAATAACACATTTTTAGTAATTAAATAACATATTATCAAGCCTAAAAGATGTCACTAACAGAAAACTATAAAGCACACAACTAATGGATGTGACCACTAAAGGCCACCATAAGACAATTAATCTACTAAGACCAATATTAATGGGGACAAAGATCTACAAAGGAGAAAAGGAAAACCTATTTTAACTTTATTGTTTTATTATCCTTGTTCAAGATTAACATTTCAAGATATAATGAAGAACATAATTAGTTTTATTGCATTAAGAAAACCCAAGCACATTCTATAACCTAGCCAGGAAGAGATGTATGACACCCATCTCAGCGACACAACACATGGCATTAAGTTACTTTTTTATATATAATTTAAACTCCTATCATAAAATCACAAATTTAGCATGAATGGAATGTTTGAAATACATTTTTATAAAAACAAAATATAATGTTTCTTATAGAAAAAAATACCAAAAACTAAATATATATTAAAAAAAAACTAAAACATAAGAAAACTAGAATTTGAATTTTGCACTCTTGTTCACTTTCGGAAACTCATATGGTGGAATGTGATCTCTTTATCCTCATATTTAGCCTTTTCCTACAAAATAAAATCATACAAAAGCAGTAAAGAGCCATAAAACATGGGGAAGACTTTATCATAAGCACCAAAGCATCTAAAAAGTGGAAAAGGCCATTTTTATATGAGGACACATTATTCACCCAAAAGATTTTTCCCAAATTGAACGAATGAGGAATTTGGGAAATCTTCATAGCCTTCACTTTCCTATATATTGGAGGCTTGGCCATTGAAAAAATGATGGGAATTCTTGTATTGTCACGCTGCTGAGATCTATCTTGAGAGGGAGAGTTCTGGAGCTAGGAGTTGGGAGAGGTGTTGTTGCAACTACATCTAATTGTTGTAACTTTCCTCCAGGTCCTTTATTAATATAGATCAGTTGTTCTTCCCTCCATATGTTGCTATTCATTCTTTACTTATTCTATTTAACTAATGAATGTATGGGATTTTGGTTTATATTTATTTATTCAATAATATTTATATGTTTCTAATAGTTTTTATTATCAAGATATTATGTTGTGACGGTTTCTTTATTCTCTCTCTTATGTGTAGGATCAAGCTTTAGAGCTAGCTAGGAGCGCTTCCTAGCTATACTAAAAACTCAAAGAAGACCTGCATATGAGGACTCACAATAATTCCTTCTCTTTTTCTTAATCTATACTCTACTTCTTGATCTACTAAGAATCCTGAGCCTTAGAACAACCTTTCTCTTAATGGTCTATTCTAGGTTTCTGGGATAAACTGAGAAGGTTTTATGTTCATCTAACCGTGCATTAAATCCTACAGCAAAATGATATTTAGAAACTTTAATATATTTCACTATGTAAATGAAATTAGTAAAATGAACCCATAGAGGGGGTCATAAATGGAAATAAAACAAAAAGTCTAAACAAGAAGCCAAAAGTGGATTTAACCATGGATGCAAAATTGGGAGTAGAATTGGATGTTAAACTAGCCATCAAAACAAGATGCAAAAAATGACACAAAAAGGGTTTTAAAGTAAAATTAAAAAAGGGTGCAACACTAGACACAAAGAAGGGAACAAAATAGGGCATATGAAATGATACCAAATTGGGTGCAAAAAAAGACGCAAAAATGGACACCAAAATGAGGATCCAAAGAATGGTGTAAAATTAGGATGCAGAAAGGATGTAAGAAAAGACACAAAACAAGATGCAAAATGGGACTAAAAAAGGGTGAAACCAAGGATGTCAAAAATGATGCATAACTAGATGAAAATTCAAACTAAGATCTAGGTACAAAATGAGATGCAAGTGTGGACACAAAATGTGGCAGAAAAAAGGATGCAAATTTGGATGCCAAAAAGGATGAAAAATTAGATAGAAAAAAGGATGCAAATTTGGACATAAAAAATGGTGCAAAAATGGGTATAAAAATGGCTCAAATTTGGATGCAAATTGAGATGCAACATAGGATGTAAAATGAGGTGCAACAAATTATTCAAAACTTGGTGTAAAATCAAATGCAAAAGTAGACGAAAAAAATGGCTCAAAATTGAACGTAACAATGGACACAAAATGGGATGCAAAGGTGGATGAAACATATGGTTTAACATAGGATGAAAATTTAGAGGATCAAAATGATGCAAAATTGGATGCAAGAAATGGCATTAAAAATGATGCCAAATTGGATGCAACAAATGATGCAAAATTAGATGTAAAATATGGTGCAAAATAGGATGCAAAAAAGGGATATAAATAAAATGCAAGAGTGGATGAAAAAAATAGTGCAAAATTCATGCAAAATTTGGCACTAAATTGGATTCAACATATGGTGCAAAATTAGATGGAAAAAACGGTGTAAAAAAAAGGCAGAAAAACTGGCACAAGAAGAGATGTAAAAATAAGTACAAAATTAGAAGCAAAAAATGGCATAAGACCAGATGCAAAAATTGGCACAAACTGGATGTAGAAAAGGGCGCTAATTCAGATGCCAAAGATGGTTTAAAACTCGATGCAAATTACGACACAAAACTAGAAGCAAAGAATGCCACAAAATAGGAAGCAAAAAATGATGCAAAAAATGGCACAAAACTAGAAGCAAAACCTTTTGTAAAACCAAATGAAAATATTGGTGCAAAATATGATGCAAAAAATGATGGAAAATTTGGCGTAAAAAATATGCAAAATTTTGTGCAAAAAAGGATGCTTTAAAAATTACACAATAGTGCCAGATATAGCACCAGGCTGCTCATCCCAATTGAGAAAAAAATGCACTAAAATCTCGTGCTAAATTTGGCACAAATTGCTTGTTTTATTGTAGTGTTGGTGGAGTCCCTATGCAATATGGACATGTGGTATGCTATCAGTTGCAGAATCTAAATGATCACGAGTAGAACTACCCAAAACATGACCTTGAGTTAGCAGCAATCATGCATGAATTCAATGTATGGAGACGCTATCTTCTTGGAAGGAGGTTTGTATTGATGAGTGATCATATTGGGTTGAGGTATTTGTTTGACCAGCTAAAACTGAATGCCAAGTAGGCTAGATGTTTAGCCATGATCAGTGAGTTTGATTTCGAGATTAGGAACCTCAAAGGTAAAGAGAATAGGATGGAACATGATCTCAGTAAATGGGTATAAGTATGTCACTTGGAAGCTATGAGATCCTATAGGACAGACGGACAGGATAGGATCTTGCAGGTAGGTCAAGAGGATGTCAAGTATATGGAGATTGTGCACAAGTTGCAGAGGGTGCTAGTGTAGGTACAGGTGCAAGTGTAGGGGCATAGTGTATGAATTGGTCATGTTCTGAGACATAATATATGTATTGGATAATAGTGAGCTCAACAAGGTGATCTTGAGGTAGTTTCACGCAAAACCTTATTCAGGTCACCCAGGTTATCAAAAGACACTGACAAAAGTGAAGAAATTTTATGATTGGTCGAAATTGAAGAGGAATGTAGCAGAGTTTGTGGCTAGATGTTTTGACTGTCAGTGAGCGATTGTAGAGAGTAAACATCCAGGTGGAAAACTACAGCCGATTGCGATTCCATAATGGAAATGGGAGGTTATTTCCATGGATTTCATCATAGAGTTTCCTAAGACAATGAAGTAGCATGATTCCATCATGGTCATTGTGGAAAAGTTAAGAAAGGTTGCACATTTCATTCCAGTGATGTCTACATTCTCAGCTAGCGATGTGGCATAGGTATTCATCAGAGATGTGGTGAGGTTGGACAATATTCCAAAGAAGATTATATCAGACGGGGATGAAAAGTTTTGGAAGGAGTTATTTGCAAGTTTTGGCACAGTGTTGGCCTTCAATATAGCTTATCATCCATAGATAGATGGACAAATGGAGAGGGTCAATGAGATATTGTAGGACATATTGAGGATGCATGTGATGCATTAACAACGGAAGTGGGAAGAGTATCTTCCTTCGGTAGAGTTCCCATACAAGAACAATTATCAAGATTCAATGAGTTTGAGTCCTTTTAAGGCTTTGTATGGGTGGAGTGGAAATACTCCCATTAGTTGGAGTGATCTGGTTAAAAGGATATTGATTGAACCAGATATGTTGGAAGACATGGAACATGAGGTGTAGGTGATGAAGAAGAATATAAAGGTAGCACATGATAGACAGAAGAGTTATGCAGATAGGAATAGGTTCCTCAAGTAGTTGAAGGTGGGGAACATGTGTACTTGCACATCAAACTGAAGAAGAGCTCCTTGTGGATTGGATGATGTGCCAAGCTAGCACCATGGTTTTGTGGACCCTTTCGTATCATTGAGAGGATTGGGCCAAATGCCTATCGACTTGCACTGCCTCCAACAGTGAAGTCCATGAAGTTTTCCATGTATCTTTGCTTAAGACGTATGTTAAGGATGTTGATCATGTTATTGAGAGGTCTGTATTATAGGTGGAACCAAGTGGATAATTCCAACCGGAGCCTTAGTGTATATTGCAAAAGAAGGTTCTCACTCTCCAGAACTGAGAAATTGAGCAAGTTAAAGTGCAACAGAAGAACTTTGGGCTCGATGAAGCTACATGGGAGATGTTGAATTAGATGTGGGCTATGTATCCTTCCTTGTTTGTCGGCTGAGGCAAAATAAATTGAGATGGTGTTTTGGTATATGCTTCTATATGATGTTTTGGTGTATGCTTGATATGGTGTTTTTGTATATGCTTGATATCGTTTTTGATATATGTTTTGATATATATGTTTTTCTATATATTTTTGGTGATATTTCTATATGTACATATGTATATGGATGTAAATACTTCCATGAGCTATGGTATAAAGCTCCACTATGCGGTATGGGTGTTATGTCATTATAATTATGTTGTCATGTTACTATGCTATCATGTGGTTATGTTATCATGATGTTATGATGTCATGTGGGTTGGAACTCAGCAGGATGATTATTGTAAATATTATAATGAGTTGTGTTATAAAGCTCCACGATGTGGTATGCTATCATGTTGTCATGATTTTTTGCTTTTGAGAAAGTCTCTGATTGTAAATACTGCAACAAGTTGTGTTATAAATCTCCATCAGTAGTATGTATTCTTTCAGCAGGTTGCTGAGGTATATGTGTGATTGAACACAGAGGACAGTGTCGCCCAAGGGGGTGGGTTCTGTAACAACCCTGGTGAAAATTCCATGTAATAAAAGTTAAAAATAATAACCACAGTTGATGGGACACTTATTCCAAGATGAATGTTGAGCAAGAAATCCTAGGGGGTGTTCATTTGGTTTCTTATGGATAAGGAAATTGGAAAAGAAAATGGCTAAGACTTTGGAAAGGTAAAATGGATTTTTTGGCACATTTACTTATGAAAATAATGGAAATTAGGAGAAAAGGGAGGTGAAAGGTCACAAGTTGCATGTGAGGAGGAAAAAGAAGGAAAATAATGGAAAATGAAAAAAATAGAGGGCTAATTCATAAAAAGTCTTTTGAGGATCAGTTGGTAACTTTTTGTTAGTTGAGTTTTGGAGCTCTCTCATCATTCTCTCTCTCTCTATCATACTGTTAGGCCCCTATACTACTAGTGTAACCCCTTATTGTTATTAGTACAACCCACTTTTTATATTGATGTACCGATGTAGTGCCCATATTGTTACTCTTGTGCCCCATAGAAGCCCACTATTGTTATTATTGTGCCTTACATTATTATTGTTATGTCGGCTCTGATTATGTTATGACCCCTTAGACTGCTATATATAGAAAGGAGTTATTTTCATTTGTATCATCCAAGAATTGTTCATTTATGTAATGTAAAGGAGGTTTACCCCTCGAAGAGGCTGAATTATAAGGCATTGATCTCTCTTTTCTATCTTTTTCTTGAGCTGGTTTCATAACATTTGGTATCAGAGCTTTGGATTCTAGGGTTTTGCTGCTCCAAACAGGTCATCGTGGCATTTTCACTATAACTTTTTTTTTCTGTGATGTTTCAGAAGTCGCAAAAAAAACAATTTGAGAAGAAATCGCGTTGAACCTTGGGTCCGAATTTCAGAGCTTTTCGCACGATATTTGCGGAGATATGATCTAAGGAAGTTCTTCTTTTTGCAGACTCCTAAATTACATTCAAAACAGGTGACTTGGGGAAAATCGTCATAACTTTCTCTCTGGGAATCAGATTGAAATTTTGTAAGAAGGTACAGAAAGACGACGGACTGTAGTTTCTTGTATATCGTTTTCAGAACCAAAGATCGAAAATTGTACACGTGGAACTTCATACAAGTTCGCTCTTCTCGAAAGGTCTATAATCGGGTCGTCTTGGTATATTGTGCATAACTCTTTCTTGGAGAATCCAATTTGGATCAGATTGGTGGCATTGGAAAGAGGACACATAGGGCTACTATAGGTAGCAATTTCAGAACTTAAATATCCGAAAGTACAGAGTTACAGTCGTTTCAAGATCGAGGTCCTAAAATCAAGAAAAAGAAAGATGAGGAAGTTTGATGGCAAGGATCCAGTAAATTGTATACTTCAGATGGAGCAATATTTTGATCTACATGGTGTACCACTGTTACAAAAGGTATGTATTGCATCTTCATATTTAGAACCAGATCAATTTTTATGGTATAAAGGGTTTTCTTCTCATAAACAACTTGTTACGTGGTCAATTCTCATAGGGGAAATGATAGCACATTATGAGGATACAAAGAGAAACACCTTCTTTAGAGAAACACCACAACAATTGGAAAGAGTAAAAAGGCTTTGTGACATATTTGAAAGTAAAATTATGGCAACAACAAAGTCTACCCCTCACAACTATAAAGATCGATGTGTTGTTTCTCCTAGCCTTCCACAACCTACAAGGGTTACACGACAACAATTGGAAGAAAAAAGAGAAAAAGGGCTTTGTTACAATTGTGATAGAAAATGCACTAAAGGTCATAAGTGTGCTGAGAAGAAATTATTTTACATAGAGTATGAAGAGGAGGAAGAAAAGGATCAAGAAACATCAAAAGAAGATGATATATGCCAGGACCCGACCCCAAAGAAAGAAGAAATGAATCAGAACATATCTTGTAAACTATTGGCAAGAATGAGCACTCCTTAAACTCTCAAGATAGAAGGACATATCAAGAAGAAAAAGGTGCAAGAAGTGAAAGATCACATCAAGAAAGAAGAAATGAATCCAACCATATCTTGTAATTCACTCGTCGGAATTACCACTCCTAAAACTATCAAGATAGAAGGACATATCAAGAAGAAAAATATTCAAGAAGTGAAAGATCACATCGAGCGTCAAGAAATGAGTATGACCATATCTTGTAAAGGATTGGAAGAAATTACCACGCCTCAAACTCTAAAGATAGAAGGACATATCAAGAAGAAAAAGGTTCAAGTAGTGAAAGATCACATTGAGCATCAACAACAAGTTCTCCAACTCTTAAAGGATAATGCCACTTTGGTGCAAAATCAAATGAAACAAAAGGTAGATCAACATCATAGTGAAAAATGTTTTGATGTAGGCAATTGGGTACTTTTACTGCTACATCTAAAGCAAGCTATTTATGAGAAGGAAATGTTGGCAATACTACATGCACTTAAAAAATGGCGACCTTACCGAATGGGAAAACTCTTCAAGGATGAGGATGTGGAAGCATTGTTTTATGCTATTTCTGTTATCCAACCAGATTGGATAAACAAAGCAAGGGATGAATGGAAGAAGGACAAAGAAGTATGGCCACTTATTCAAAAGTTGCAAAAGATCCCAATTCAAACAATATTGCCAGAAATTGAAGAGGAAGGAAAATCATATTGGAACCTAGAGTAGTCACAGAAACAAGAACCCGACAGCTACAAAATCGATCAATTTCAGAGTGTCTCATCAAGTGGAAGAACCTAACTGCTGAAGATTCCACATGGGAGGACAAGAATTTTATACAGAAGCATCAAGAAATACTCAAGTGTTGAGGACAGCGCTTTTTGAAGAAGAGGGGCATTTTAGGCCCCTATACTACTAGTGTAACCCCTTATTGTTATTAGTATAACCCACTTTTTATATTGATGTACCCATATAGTGCCCATATTGTTACTCTTGTGCCCCATAGAAGCCCACTATTGTTATTATTGTGCCTTACATTATTATTGTTATGTCGGCTCTGATTATGTTATGCCCCCTTAGACTCCTATATATAGAAAGGAGTTATTTTCATTTGTATCATCCAAGAATTGTTAATTTATGTAATGTAAAGGAGGTTGCCCCCTTGAAGAGGCTAAATTCTAAGGCGTTGATCTATCTTTTCTATCTTTTTCTTGAGCTGGTTTCATAACACATACTCTTGGACACTTAGAGTTTCTTGGAGCAATTTTGACATTGGAACAAGAAAGGAAAAGAAGGCAAGAGGAAGAAAATATCAACCATGGAAAGGCAGGATCAAGCAACTACAACATGCTTCATTGCAAGTATCGAGTTGCATGTTTATTTTCCTAGCTAGATTTGGCATGCATGGTATTGCATGTGGTTCTTTTATATCATGGCATGGGTTTTTCTAGGTGTAACATTATTTTCAGCCTAGCCTTTCCATTTCTTGATAGTCATGGTGTGATGAGGTTCTCATGTTTTGGTTGAGATGGATGGTCGGATGGATTCGAAGCTGAGTGGGGTCGATCTACGAATGATAAAGCACATGGCCTAGTGGTCGCTAAATAAGACTATGGATCCGGGTAAATCCACTGGCCTAGTGACCCCTAAACTAGACTGTGGGTTGCGGTAAAGCCAGGATTGTTTTTCCTTGGTGGGCCTAGGAATCCTTGTCAGTGAATGGCACGATATACAATTTTCTCTTCATTGGGCCTCGTAATCCTGGGTTTCGTATATGTGATAAACACTAGAGAGTGGGTCTTAGTTTAGTGCCTAGTGATACGTGTTTAGATTGTGGTGAATCCTAAGAGATAAAGGGACAAGAAAATTCCTCACGGTGTAGGTGGATAAATCCAGTGGAATCCATGCTTGTTTAGCCTAGTGATTGGGTGGAGATAACAATAAAGCATGTTATGATGTGTTCATTATGTTGGCTTAGTGATCTGGGATGGATTAAAGTAAACCATAGATTTCATTGATGAGGGTGAGGTGGTTTAGCCTCGGTATGCCCTAGTTTCTTCTTTTGATTTGAGTCCCACATTAATGCTTGGAATATTGCATAGGGGTTAATGGCTAAAGAGAGATTTGGCTCAACCATTTTATGGTTGGGTGGAACGTGGTAGTCCCATCTCCATTTATTTCATTGCATTCATTAATGAAAAGTTCATTTCCTTAATTTTCATGTGGAAATGTATTGATGTATATGTGTATGTTGATGCTTGATATGTTTATGGTAATTATGTTCCTATTATTCTGGTTATATGCGTATTTTATGACAACAACCATATAAGGATTTAAACATGTTTTTACTTGTAAATGAATGGATAGTCTATATATGGGCTAATAGATGATACTACAACAAATAACATGAGGGAATAATGGTTCATAGTGATTCTCAGATAAGTATGAGATCCCTACACTTAATTTTGTTGTTTACACTTGTAGGTTACATTTTGATGATATGTTTGACGAAATGGCTAGCATGGATAGTAGGGTTCCGATAAAGGTCTTATTCAACTTATTGGTTTTGCATCATTATTTCCCTGTATTTTTACTTATTTCGAGCTATCACTCCATTCTAGGTAGTGGCCTGGGCTCTAGCCCTCAAAATGTGGCTTAAATCTCCGGGTCGCTAGCACAGAACTAACAATTTTGGTCTTTAGTTGCTAGATGGAAAATCTTCAAGAGTGACTTTAGGTTGTTGGTCTCTCCCCTACTCATAGCATGAGAACGACTATGGCCTAAGAGATCCAGAGGAGCAGTGGGACCTAGTGATAGGTTGTGTGAGTGGCTGAAATGTCTCCTCATGGTTCTATTGCTGATGTTGGATGACTGCATGTGATGTTTCCATTGATTCCACTTCCTTAAGGTCACATAGGAGGTCAAATGTGATCATAGTAGCCTCTTGTTTCAGGTTTACCTCGGTTGGCATGGTTACCTGGGTGGATGTGGGAGGAGGGTGTTAGAGACAAGCTTTTTTATCAAGTTAAGGGGGCAATTGTTTTTTCCAAAATAGATACTAGATCCAGATATCATAATCTAAGGATCAAAGAAGATGATATACAAAAAACAACATTTATAACCTAATATGGGCAATATGAATTCGCATTGCTACCCTTTGGGCTTAGAAACACAAAAACCACTTTTATATTCTTAATTAATGGCATATTCGACAAAGCTTTACACAAATTTGTATTAACATTTATTGACTACATACTGGTATATTTTGAGACCCTCAAAGAACAAAAGCAACATTTAGAGATAGTGCTCAAAACCTTCAAGGAAAATAAATTATATACAAAACTCAATACATGTGAATTCTTCCATAATAAAATATAATATTTGCGCCATGTGATTTCATAGGAAGGGATAGAAGTGGATCAAAAGAAGGTGAAGGCCATTCTCAAATGGCTAGTACCAAAAGATGTAACTGGCATAAGATATGTTATGGGGATAAATCGTTATTACCATAGATTCATATAAGGGTTCTCCAAGTTGGGACACGAAGGGATACAAGTGCATCTTGAGAAGGTCAAGGCCATTCTCAAATGGCTAGTACCAAAAGATGTAACTAGCATAAGATATGTTATGGGGATAACTTGTTATTACCATAGATTCATATAAGGGTTCTGCAAGTTGGGACACCCTATAACCTCCCTACAAAAGAAAGGGGTAAAATTTGTGTGGACTCAACAATGTCAAGAAATCTTTAAAAAGTTTAAACACTTTCTTATAGTTGCTTCGATACTTAACATAAAAGACCCAGAAAAGGACTTTAAAGTGTGCATTGATGCATGTCTAGAAGGTATAGGAGGTGCATTGATGCACGAAACACATCTTGTAGCATATGAATAATGGAAATGGAAGCAACGAGAAAATAATTATACAGTCTATGATTTAGAGTTGGAAACAGTAATTCATGCTCGTAAAATGTGGAGCCATTATTTTATTCGAAGGAAATTTACCCTTGTCACAAACCACCTGAGTGTAAAATACTTTTTTAGTAAGCCCAATCTAAATGTTAGGAAATTTAGGTGGATTGCTTGCCTGAGTGAATATGATTTTGATATTAAACATATAAAAGGAAAGGAAAATAAGGTTGCAAATTCCCTAGGTCGGAGTTTAAGAAAAATAAATGAATTTTGTTTCAGTCAAAGTGAAAAATATTTTTAGGAAAAAGTGAAGATGGTTGCAATGCCAAATGAGATATATAAAAATATGGAAATTAAATTAGTCCCAAAGAAGCGGAAATATTGTATGATCAGCAAAACAAGGTTTTTAAATTATAAAAGCAAACTTTATGTACCATATCAGGATAAAATCAAGCATATAATCATTGATGAACACCATAAGAAACCATATGTAGGCCACCCTGGATATAATAAAATGATAAAATCCATTAGAAAATAATTATTTTAGCCTGTGATGAAAAGGGAAGTGGTAGAGTACTTGGCAGAGTGCCAAGAATGATAACAGGTGAAAACTGAACCCCAGCACCCAGTGGGGCTATTGAATATGTTATTGTTGATAGTACTAGATCTGCCAACATGTTAGGGGATCTCCTTGGTAAGAATTCTGAACTATACCTCAGACCGTTTGGTGTAGGAGTCCCAGCAGTGGGTCATACAGTACCGCCTTGGCTGCAGTTGGCGTAGAGGCAAGTAAGATGTCCATGTTGGTAGCAAGGGTATGAAATATGCAACAAGTCAAGGAAGGTGCATGAATGGTTCTAACACATAAAGGGTGAGGTGAGTTTGCCCCTTGGAAACATATTATAGAATAGAGTTAAGAAGCGAACACATGAACAAAGATGCATCACAAACTGGAAGGCAAGTAAGCTAGCAATCCAAAGTGATGGTTAAACCAAAAACACATTTTAGTAAGATTCATGCATACATATACAAAAAGAGTCTATACACACATGCCTAAGAAAATAGATACATATATCATTTGGAGTAAACAAGATAGCTGAAATACAATATGACATATGCATGAAATGTGTTGGCTCTATTATATTAAGAAATGAAAGTTCCAAACATACAATACAATCATGACCAACCACTAGTTCTGACAACAGAACGTTATAGTCACTTCTTCCTGCTCCTCCAAAGATATATACTAGCTTTGCATAGTGGAGAAGCCAAGGCTAGTTACAATACTCTCCAAGCTTTCTCTAAGATACTCCTATCGGACATGCTTCTTGACTTCACCTCGGTGAGTGTGCCAAATGGGTGGGATCGCAGGCTTGCGCATAATGACATCCATGGTCATGAATACATTTTCATTTGATCGACAACGTTGTTCACCTTATCTTCTCCATGCCAACTACTGAATTTCTTCATAACCTATATGGGCTCATTTTCATCAGTCTGTGCACGTTGCTCCTCTTGTTGTGCCTATTCCTGCTGCAACTCCTTCTCTCGTATGTGTAACTCCTGTTCTTCCTTGAGTTACTGCTTGAGCACCTGCAACTCCTTCTCTATTTCTCTCTCTCCATCTTCATGCAATCCTCTTGTCGCAACATCACCTGATAGCCTCAGCCTCCAAAGTTTATTTCATCACAATTCGATCCGCTTTAGCTTGCAACTTTGTTCTACCACTGTGTTGTCCACAACCTTCCTCTTGCACTTGTCACATGCAAGTGTGCTACCTTCTGTTGCTACTGATGGTGATACTTGTTGTGACAATGCTGCCATTTCATCTTGATATCCTTGTCCATGAACAACATGATGTCTTCACAGATAGGCAAGTTCATAGAAACTTGATCGACTGCATCACTAGTTGTGTTCTGAACGGTGTCTTTGACTATGCTCTCCTGGAAGCCATTATACCTATGATGCCAAGAGGTAGATGAAAACCTATGATATTTGGAGACATAACAACACTCATGAAAAGAAATTTTTCATTCAAAAGCCAAAACAAATTGGAGGACTGACACACAACATACATGTGTGACAATCTGTGAAGATTGTGTAATTTCCACCAGGAGGCTGGGAGACTCACTACGAAAACTATGCAAGGCATAGTCCAGGCTATTGCAAGGTTGACTAACTGTTGGAACTACACAATGCATAGTCCAAATTCGCTTGCTAAATACTGAAACTCTGCAATGTGCAATTCCAGTTAGTAGTGACATGCAAACCAGCAAACTGCATTGCGCAGTTTCTAGGGACAACATGGTACTACCTCCTAGAATTGTGCAATGCGAGCCTGGAGGTTAGTGTTGGGCCAGACTTGTAAAATGTTTGGAGGGAAGGTAGAGCCTTCACTTCCAGAAATGCGCAATGCTAGTCAGGGAAGGCAAGGTCCGGGCTAAGGCAACCTAGACCCACCGAAGGACCATTGAAAACATGAGAAGTCAGAATTCATGGTGATACTAAGTGTAAACAAGAGTGAATGATCATGCATGCAAACAAGAAGTGCAGGATTTAGAAAACGAGAAAACATGCATGTGTGTGAAATGGGTCGTTGCAACAACGATCATCGGTGCAAAAACCATGTCATGCACGCGAAAATAGTGAGATGCAAACAAAAGCTGAAACAATGCTTCTATAAGATAACATACATTGAAATGATAGCAAGTGCTCATTGAAATCAATCAGATAACACTCATAGAAAGTCAAACACAAAAAGCGATAGAAATGCATCACAAGGCATGAAAAGTCGATTTAACTTGAAACAGCTAAGCTAAAGGTGCCAAAGACTTCTAGATGCAATGTGGGATGTTAGAACTACAAGGTTGATATGAGGAATGAGATCTATAGCATCCAATTGATGAGCTTGGATAAGATCCAGGTTATGACACACATGCCATGAATCTAGGAAAAAACGACACTTAGCGAGGGGTTTCTAAAATGAGGTTTGCATGTAACCTCCAGCTACTAAGAATAGATCCCTAGATCTGGGGATGCATTTTGCATGATGCCTTTTTCTATTTCGGGAAGGGTAGCCCACGCATGTAACTCAGGATAGCTCAATCCCGAAGGGGACTGGTCGATCTAAAGGCACATGTAGTAGCCTGTAAGCCTTAGAGAGGGATTTATGCAGTTTTTGGGCTGAGAAGAGCCGACTATCCTAGAGAGATTACATAATTCTAGGAGGAACAGGTGACTATATCCCAACATTACGCAATTCCAGGGCTGAGCATCTGTCCTGGGATGAATTGCGTAATTTTTCAGAGGAAACTTGATAGGAAGCATTCCACAATTCTTGAGCTCAGCACGTTGGATAGCTGATTTTCACAATTTCTAGAGGGAAGACTAGTTCCCCTCCAGAATTGCACAATTTTCTAGGGGAGCTGATGACCAACAGATGGTCTAAGTCTAAAAAGACAGCCTCTGAGGGGAGAGAAGAAAAATAACATGCATAGGCTGGCAAGTTGCTGAAAAACCAATGAAGCCTATGTACTTGATAGTGCAAGACACGCTACTAGGATTGCTGGTAGGGAAGCTCCAAAATGAAGCTAAGGAAAAATTTTGGAGGGTGGTTGTAGACGCTACAACACTTGGTGACACAATGATAGAAATCTAGCTCTTTGAATGGACATTTTTCTTGAAAAGCAAGTCTAACACCTCCAAAAATATTGTTCAATTCTCTGTTTGTCTTGGTTTCACACTCACATTGATTGGGGATGAGGGGTATATTGGTGCACAAGAAATATGGTCGTCAGAGTTTTAATTTCATCTATGGTGTTGCTCCGCTACCAACAAGCCTCGACAGTACCCCAACGGAGTCACACAGGAACAAAAGCATTGCTCTTCTTCCAGGGAGCCTGGTCAGTACCTCGACAAAGTTACATGCATCACGTCTATACGCTAGAAGCCTTTCTCTTCTTTCGCCTTATTCATTTTTCATCTTTTTCCAAAATTTTCACTTTTCATTTTTTCATTTTTCATTTTCATAACTGTGCATAGCACTTATTCATTTAAGAGGTGGAAGAGGGATCCTGACTTATTGAGAGCAGAAGAGATTGTTCCTTCAGAGACATAGTTTATATATACCTCTAATGTGCTGGTTAAGGTTTTCCTCCTCACCTTACTCTACTTGATTTAGTTGCCAAGGGTTAACCCAAAAACAACTGATTAGAGTAGGTGAAACTAGTTAGTGTGCAAGCGTTGTGTTTTCATGAAGGTTCACTTCGAACAATACGTATTTTTCATCGACATATCTTGGAATGAAAATAACACGTTTTTCATACAGAGGCAGGACAATAGATAACCAAGTATTGATAACTACACAAGTCCTCTTGTACTTTACCTAGCTTGTTTCAAGAGTCGCACACGGTTTCATGTGAAACTAACCTATGAACGCAAACAAGCAAACAAACAACAAAACAAAGAAAAAAGCAGAAGTAAATGCGGAAGCAAAGAAAGTAATCAAACAAGCTTGCAAGCAAAAAAACATGCAAGGTAAGAAGAAAATATACATTCAAGGTAAGAAGAAAACCTACATGCAAGAAAAAGAAGCAAAAGAAAACACTACTCCTACTCCTAAGCTAACGGTGCATGGGCATGATCATGTGAAGTGATACTTCCAATGCATCCACCAGTGCATTGGTTGACCCATGTTGGTGAAGGCATGGTTCACGAACAACATAGCTGTGTGAACCAACAAACATGAAAGATATAGCAATAAAGACATGCACACTCCAAGTTTAAATGTGTCCAAAGAACATAAGTGAGTGCAAGTGCATGACATGCAATCTCTGGACTTAACACGGTGTTACATGACACTACGTGCAGCGTTAAGAATACACATACTCTTGATTGTGACATGTAAGCAAACAAAAGAAATAAAGACAACTTGTGTCGTGCACATGTGCTTTCTATGTAAGATTCCTCCACTGCATGAATGATGGGATCGTGTAGTTTGAGTGGAGGAAGCATAATATGTGTGTGAGATTGAACTTCAATGCATACAGATGAGTGATGAGGAGCATGATTCAGGTGTTTCAACAATTTCCTGATCGGAAGTAAAACCAACCTCAGGACAGCAAGGGCCTGACATAACCATCAGCTCGGGCTGAAGTGCCTCGACGGTATGTGGGGTTTGGACATCATTTACAGATAGATTATCATAAATAGGTGGCTTCGAAAAATCAACTGCGATAGAGTCATCATCGTGATCAAATATGGGAGTAAATAGATCACGACATCTATGATCAACAAAATCAATGATTTCATGAGCATCCTCATGATCTAATGAATCAAGTAGAGGGGTAAACGAGAAGAAAGAATGTTCACTCTGCGTTTTGAGAAAAAACAGATGAAAAATCAAGTGAATTTTCAATGAATAATTTGTCCTCTCTGTTGTCAGATGATGGACTGAAATCCGGTATGTTCTGCGAATGACCAACAATGGGTGCATCCCTAGATGAAGATACACATGTGAAATCGTGGATGACAGAATCATCAAAGATGTCGGGAAAAAAAGGAGGAGGCTCAGACAAAAGGGAGTCATCCTTCACCGAGAATTGATGCTCAAGCTCCCAGTCATACTCTTCATGAATGAAAACACAGGTTGGTTGTGCAACACTAACTCTGTCAATAGCTTGATCCTTGTTCACAACAAGTGTAGATTCCAAAACAGAAGAACACAGGATAGTGCAATTCAGAGGATCAACAGAACATGAAGACGGAGGTTGTGGTAAAATAGTCATGTGACAAACCATGGGCTTTACAACCAAATCTGCACAAAAATTAAGAGAAGTGATGTTGGGAGGTTGTGAGTATTGTATGGATGTGTGTGCTTGTTCTCCCACATCACTCTGCAGTGGTGGAGTTGTTTGATGAGGGGATGGCGGACAATCATTTGTGATAGCGAACATGTTCGTCTATGATCGCGCACCTCCATCATCGAAGTATGCTGAGCAGGGCTTGGGCTTGAAATTCTTCTTGGGATTGACTGATTTGTTAAGATAATATTCGAATCTGTCCCAAAGATATGGAAAATTCATCTGAATTTTCAGAACTTGAAAGTGTAACACACAGAAGCATTCCCAAAATTCCCAAGTCGATTCATGCGGGGCCTTCCGTTGTTGTAATAATTTTTGGTTAAGAGGTTGTGGATCAAAATGAACATAGTTACCGATCAAACGAGAAAGTGAACTAGTACCTATCTTTTTGAGGTAGCGAAAAATCACCTAATTTTGAAATGTGGTGATGCCAAAATACACTTTTTTTAAGAGTATTTTTGGCACTTTAAATTTTCTTATGTATAAAGTATGAACATTTTTTTCGATGTTAGTTATTTTCATGCTAATTTTGAAAAGTGTTGCAGTGGCATCAACACATTTTTTTTAATGTTACTGATTTTCATGTTGATTTTGAAAAGTGTTGATGCAGCATCAACACATTTTTTTAGAAGGCTTATTTTTGACACTTTAAATATTTTCATGTATCAAATGTGAACAATTTTTTTTTTGTTAGTGATTTTCATCTTGATTTTTAGTGTTGATGAGCATCAACCATTTTTGTTTAGAGGACTTAGTTTTTACACTTTAAATTTTCTAATGAATTAAGTGTGGATAATTTTTTTTAAATGTCGGTGATTTTCATGTTAGTAATGAAACATGACAAAAGAAATAATAAAAACATGACAAAAAAAGTCAAATACAAAAAAAATATATAAAAAACCAAAAAAAAAACCTATAAAAATGTAAAAAAAAAGAAAAAAAAAAGCATAAAGCATGACAAATATAAAATTAATAAAAACATGTTAGTAATAAAAAAACATAATAAAAAAAAAGCTAAATAACAATAAAAATAAAAAGACATGACAAAAAAAAAACATAAAACATGTTAGAATAAAACATAAAAAAAAACATGACAAAAAAAAAACAAAAAAATATATAAAAAAGGAAAGAAAAGGCACTATAAAAATGTAAAAAAAAAAAAAAAAAAAACAAAATTAACTCGTAAAAGTTAAAAATTTGAATAAAAAAAATGAAAAAAACAATATATATATATATATATATATATATATATATGAATAAATAAATAAATGATTTTTTTTTCAAAAAAAAATACAATTTAAAGAAAAACAAGTTGATCCACAAAAAAGAAATCTAATTTTGTTTCTAAGTTAAAAAATATTAATAAAAAAAACCTCATTAAAAAATAAAAACATAAAATAAAAATTAAATTAAAATAAAATAAAAAATAAAAAATATTTAAATTAAATAATCTAAATAAACAAAATAAAAAATAAAATAAAATAAAATTTAAGAATAATTTTTTTAAACTAAAATTATAAAAATAGAGAAATAACATTAAAAAAAAAACAAAAACAAAAACAAAAACAAAAACTATTAAAAAAATTCTAAACCATTAAAAAATAGAAGCAATTAATAAAAAAATAAAAATAAAAATCAATTAAAAAAAACAATTTAAGAATAAAACAATTAAAATAAACAATTTAAAAAAAATAATGAAAAAAGACAATTAAAACAAAAAACAAGTAATAAAAAATAAATAAAAAAACATTAAAAAAACAATATAAGAAAAAACAATTAAAAAAGCACAACCTAAACAATAAAATAAATCAAAAATAAAAAAAAAAAAAAAAAAATAAATAAAAACAATTATAAAAACATTATAAAAAAACAATTACTTTTTTTTAAAACAATATAATAAAAAACAATTCGAAAAAAATTTGAAAAAAACAATTAAAGAAAAAGTTCAAAAAAAAATTTAGCCCCCCACCCTCGCTCACCCCACACCTGATCCCTCCTCTCTCCCCTCCCTCAACGTCGTCGCTTACCACCCCTTCCCTCACCCCACTCGCCTCCCAACCCTCAAGCCTTCCCTCTCCCCTCGCCTCTCCCCTCTCTCAACCACACCCCTTCCCCACTCTCGGTCCTCCCTCACCCTCCCCTCCCAAACCCCAACCCCACCCCACCGCCCTCGTCTCCCCGTCCTCGACCTTACCCCTCCCTCCCTTACCCCACTCCCCTCACTGCCCAGGCCCCTAGCCTGCAGCCTCTTGGCCGTTGGTTGGGGGCCCGGGCAAGGAGGGGAGGTGGGTAAGGGGGGGGACTAGGAGAGCCGAGGGTGGGGAGGGAACGGGGGTGAGGGAGGGGGGTCGGTAGGGGGAGGGGAGAGGGCTGGGGGACAGGTGTTGTATTTTTTAATTTTTTTTCCAATGTTTTTTTATATTGTTTTTTTAATTGTTTTTATTTTTAAATTGTTTTTTTCAATTTCTTTTAATATTTTATTTTTTTAATTGTTTATTTTTTATTTTTTAGTTTTTTAATATTTTTTTATTTTTATTTTTATTTATTTATTTATTTATTTATTTATTTATTTTAAATTTAACCTTTTTTTTATTTATTTTTTATTAATAATCTATTTTTTATTAATCTTTAAATTTAAATATTTTTTATTTTAATTTTTAAATTTTAATTTTTTTTGTTATTTAATTTTTAAAATATAATTCAAAAAAGATTAATTTGTTTTATTTAAATATTTTTAATTACTTTGAATCTTTCTGTCTTTATTTTTAATTTTTTAATTTCATTTTTTGGATAATTATTTAACATTGTTTTAAATGATGCGTTTATTTCATTTTTTTTTTTAACTTAAAAATGTTCATTTTTAAATTTTGATTTATTTTTCATATATATATATATATATATATATATATATATATATATATAATCTTTATTTATTTATTCTATTTAAATTTTTCATTTTTACAAGTTAATTTTGATTTTTTTTTCTTTTTTATGAAATTTAATTTATTTTTTTGTCATGAATCGCACCCTTGCCAGCCCTGGCCAATTGGGCCTCGTGGTTGTCGGTTTTTTTTTTTTTTTACTCTCCTTTTCTCTTTTTTTCTTTTTCTTTTTCTTTTCTTTTTTTTTTGCCCCACAATGTGTTAATTTCATGGTTGATCATTAAGTTTTCATTACGATGGGTTGAGCTCACCTACACTGCTTGTCAATTTGATAGTTGTTTTTTAATTTTTTTCGCAGTGTATCAAGTTGTCTTAGGCTAAGATTTCAAAATCGTTATACATTTAGCATTTAAAAAAATACTCTTGGTATAATAATTCTTTCATTTAGGTGTTCATTTTTAAAGTTTTTTTAGTCATAAAATTTTTCCATAATGTCATGCTTAAAATATTTTGAAAATCTAAAAATTGTTTTGTAGTCATAATCTTTGGTTTTAATTCCATGGTTAAAAAAGTGTCAAGATTTTATATGTGTTTCTAAATCGTGATATTTTATTTTTAATGCTATGGTTGAAAACATTTATAAATATTTTTTTTAGCACCATGCTTGAAAATTGTTGGAATTTTAAGGTTTTTCAAAGAAGTGATATTTTATATTTAATGTCATGCTTAAAAATCATTAGAATTTTAAGGGTTTTCAGAGACGCGATATTTTATTATTAATGTCATGTTTGAAAATCATTGGAAATCTAAATTTTTTCAGTCACGAAATTTTGTTTTTAATGTCACTACTAAAAAATGTTGAAAATGTACCTTGAAAAAAAAAACACAACAACAACAACATTATTCTCGCATCAACACTTTTCGATTTCAAGGTGTTTTTTGCACCAAACAAAATGGCTTTTATTTTTTTTACTATTATTTTTAAAAAATATTGGAAATTTACGATGGAAAAAAAAAAACAAAAACCATTACTCCGGAATCAACACTTTTCGATTTCACGGTGTTTTTTGCACCAAACAAAATGGTTTTTATTGCCTTTTACTATTATTTAAACAAAAAATTTGAAAATTTACTTTGAAAAAAAAACGTTATTCCGGCATCAACACTTTTCGATTTCAAGGTGTCTTTTCATGTTTTTTGGGATTTTTGGGCTCGAGTACCTGTTTTGAGGTAATAGTCCTCGTTTGATTGGTAGCTATGTTAATTATGGAATGTAGATTTAGTGAGATCACAGAACTACTCAAGTGAGTACACGCTGCCAAAAGGCAGACTGCAACACCACCGTTGTGGGGATTCACAAAGTGTGTATGATAGCAATAGATTGACCTCTTTTGCATAGAATTCGTCTACATTATCAAAGAATACATAAGTCTTCTAAGTACTCAGGCCAGGCTACTTCACCCTCACCATCATACATGAATTCAGACAAGAGATCAAAAAACTCCCTCGTGATCTTAAGAGGTTCGGCATGCGAAAGATATCGTGGAGGGATGAGTCTAATAGAATCCATGATAGATGTACATAGGTTCAAAACAGGATGAGAGGAAACACCTTGTCATCTGGCCCTCCTTCTAGCACGATAAATGTTGACGGTGTTGGACCTGGCAACATTTTAGGGGATCTCCCTGGTAAAAAGTCCCAACTAGACCTCACATCGTTTGGTGTAGGAGTCCCAATAGTGGGTCATATGGTATCGTCTCACCACGATTGTGCATAGAGGTAAGTAAGATGTCCCTGTTGTTAGCAAGGGTGTGACATATGTAGAAAGTCAAGGAAGGTGCATGAACGGTTCCAACACACGGAGGGTGAGGTGAGTGCGTCCCTTGGAAACCTTTGAAAGCACAGAGTTAAGAAGGGAACACATGAGCAAATATGCATCAAAAACTGGAGGACAAGTAAGTTAGCAATCCAAAGTGATGGTTAAACCAACAACACATTCTAGTAATATTCATACATAATATATAGAAAGAGTCTATACACACATGCGTAAGCAAACAGATACATATATCATTTAGAGTAAACAAGATAGTTGAAATACAGTATGACATATGCATGAAACATGTTGGCTTTGTTATATTAAGAAGTAAGAGTTCGAGTCATACAATACAACCATGACCAACCACTAGTTCCGACACCAGAACGTTACAATCACAGTTGCCTGCTCCTCCAAAGAGATATACTAGATCTGCACAATGTAGAAGCATATGCTCGTTACAAAACTCTCCAATATTTCTCTAAGATACTCCTATTAGAAGCTTAGCTGACCAAAAGCCTATACAATGAGTTATGAGGGACTATATATAGTAAAGGGTGGGGTGGCCCTTGACATTCCACTTTGTGACTGTTCACCTACCCTCATGACTCTTCAACTACTCTATGACTGTTACATTCAACTACCAACACTTGGACTTCCACTTTACAAGATGTCACATCTAATATGTACATGTACCCATGTGAGACTAAATAGGCTTGAGAAAGCCATGCAAGACATCAGTAACACTCGAACAAGTTTAGTAGGAACAACTCTTCATCATCATTGCGATGATCAACTGTGGCGAACTAGTGCCAAGCTTGGTCATCCGTGATGGTGTCCGAGCGCTCAATGGTGACATCTTTCTAAAAGAAAAATCTTGTCTCCGTTGCATCTGGGTACACTGATATGGATCCCCTCTCCAACTCCTTTGATAACATGTGCATCATCGTCTTAAGTGCAACTCGACCAGCAACATACTGATGCATAGTGTCTGTGTTGATCTCCAAGTGTGTGCTGGTGACCATGCACATCAACTTGTTGAAATACATGTTCAGCTCCAGTCACACTTGCTTCCTATCTTCACCTCAGTGAGTGTGCCAAATGGGTGGGATTACATGTGTGCGCATAATGACATCCATGCTCCCGAATACCTTTGTATTGAGCCGAAAACATTGTTCATCATGTCTACTACATGCCAACTGCTGGATGGGTTTATAACCTATATGGGTAGAGTTTTATCAATCAGTGCATGTTGCACCTCCTGTTGTGCTTGTTCCCACTACAACTCCTTCTCTCATCTATGCAACTCCTATTCTTCCTTGAATTTCCACTTGAGCACCTACAATTCCTTTTTTGTTTCACCCTCTCTGCCTTCACATGATCCTCTTATCACGCCGTTGCCTTCTAGCCTCAGTCTCCAAAGTTGCTTTCATCACAGCTGGATCTGCTTGAACTTGCAACTTTGTTCGCCTTTGTGTTTTCCACAACCTTCCTTTGCGCTTGTTGGATGCAGGTGTGCTACCTTCTGTTGTTGCTTATGGTGCTTCTCATTGGGATGTTGCTACCGTTTCATCTTGATATCCTTGTCCATGAACAACTTGATGGCTTCACAGATAGGCAAGTTCATAGACACTTGATCAATTGCATCCCTAGTTGTGTTTTGAATGACATCTTTGACTATGCTCTCCTAGAAGCCATTGTACCTATGTTGCTGGGAGGAAGATGAACACCTATGATATTTGAAGACATAGCAACACTCATGACAAAAAAATCTGTCATTTGAAAACCAAAACTAACTAGAGGACTGACATGGAACATACCTGTGTGGTTGTCTATGAAGATTGCGTAATTTCCACCGGGAGGCTGGGAGACTGACTACCAAAACTGCATAAGGCATAGTCTGGCCTATCGGGAGGCTGACTGACTGCTGGAACTACGCAATGCATAGTCCAACCTAACCTGGTGAATACATAAAATACGCAATGTGTAATTTCAGTCAGCAGTGATATGCAAACCAGGAAACTGCATTGCACAGTTTCTGGGGCCAACAAGGCACTGCCTCCTAGAATTGTGTAGTGCAAGCCTGGAGGTTAGTGATGGGCCAGAATTGTGCAATTTATAAAGGGAAGTAAGAGCCTCCACTTCCATAAATGTGCAATGCTAGTTGGGCAAGGCAAGGTCCGGGCTAAGGCAGCCCACACTCCCCGACGAGTGGTTGAAAACATGAGAAGTTTGAATGCATGGTGATACTGAATGTAAACAAGAGTGAATGATCATGCATGAAAACAACAAGTTCAAGATTCAGAAAACGAAAAAACATGCATGTGTGTGAAACGGGTCATAGCAACAGCGACTGTCGGTGCAAAAGCATTGTCATGCACACGACAGTAGTGAGATGCAAATGAAAACTGAAACGGTGCTTCTGAAAGCTAACATATATTGAAATGCCAAAAAGTGCTCATTGAAATCAAGAAGATAATACTCACACAAAGTGAAATAAAAAAGGTGACAGAAACGCAGCGCAAGACATGAAAAACATACTTACCCTAAAACAGCTATGTTGAAACTGCCGAAGACTCCTAGATGCAATGTGGGATGTCAGAGTTGTAAGGAATGATCTCTACAGCCTCTAGTTGATGAGTTTGGATATGATTGAAGTTATGATGGGCATGCCACAAATCTAGGAAAAGGTAACACTTCGCGAGAATTTTCTAAAATGAGCTTTTCATGTAACCTACAATTGCTAAGAATAGATCCATAGATCTAGGGATGCCTTTTGCATGTTGCCTTTTGCTATTCTGGCAAGAGAAACCCATGCATGCAAATCATGATAGCTTAGCCCCGAATGGGACCCGTCGACCTAAAGACACATGCAGTAGTCTGCAAGCCCAGGAGTGAGATTTGTACAGTTTCTAGGCTAAGAAGAGCTGGTTGTCCCAGAGGGATTGAATAATTTATGGGAGGAATAGGTGACTATCTCCCATGATTGCTTGATTCCTGGGCTGAGAAGTTGTCATCGGATGAATTGCGTAATTTTTTAGAGGAATCTTGAGAGACAACATTGTGCAATTCTTGAGCTCAGTAGGCTGGCCAGCTGATTTGCGCAATTTCTGGAAGGAAGGCTGGTTCTCCTCCAGAATTGTACAATTTTCTGGGGGAGTTGTTTGGCCAGCACATGGTTTAAGTTCAGGAAGACATCCTGTGAGGGGAGAGAAGAAAACTAACATGAACAAGATGGCAAGCTACCGAGAAACCAATGAAGCCTATGTACTTGATAGTGCAAGACATGCTCCTAGGATAGCTAGTAAGGAGGCTCCAAAACGAATCTAAGGAAAAATTTTGGAGGTGGTTGTAGCTGCTACAACATTTACCCATACCAGAGTGGAAGTGTGAAGTGATTTCCATAAATTTATTACGAGGTTATTTCAAACACGGAGACAATATGATTCCACAATGGTAGTAGTTGATAATCTAATGAATGTTGCTCATTTTATTCTAGTACATTATACATATAAGGTTCCACAAGTAACAGATGTTTTTTTGAGAGAAATTTTTAAGCTACATGGTATACCTATGGTCGTCATATCAGACAAAGACAAAAAATTTACCTTTCATTTCTAGAGGGTGTTGTTTACTAGTCTAACTACACAGTGGAATTTCATTACCGGATACCATCCAAATATAGATGGGTAGACTGAGAGAGTCAACTGGATTATGGAATATATGTTGCATATGTATTACATGAAGCAACCCACCAAGTGGGGAGATTACATCTACTTAATGGAATTTTATTATAATAATGGCTATCATGCATCGCTAAAATGTATCCGCTTTTGAAGAATTATATGAGAGAAAATGTCATATACCCCTAATCTGGAGTTGAATTGAAGGCAGATTGATATTAGGACTTGATTTTTTTACAAGAGATGGAACATATGGTGAAGTAGATAAACAATAATTGAAAAAAGTATAGGATAGGAAAAAAATCTATGTTGATTTGAAACGAACCCGTAGAGAATTTTAGTTGGGGGATAATGTGTATTTGAAAGTGCAACCAAAGAAAAGTTCCCTCAGACTAGGGAGTTGTTCGAAGTTAGCTTCGCCATACTATGGGCCATTATATATTTTGGCAATTGTTGGGATAATAGCTTATCAATTAGCTTTACTAGATCACGTTAAAAGTCACAATGTATTTCACGTATTTATTAAAGAAATATATAATTGATCATAATCATGTAATTAATTGGGTTGTGTTATAGGTCGATCTAGAAGAAGATTTCAAGGTTGAATATGTACGAATTTTGGAATGAAGGGAAATAATTGTTCATAAAAAGATGATTTATTATGTCAAAGTGTAGTGGAAACACTTTGCACCTTAGGTTACCACTTGGGAACTAGAAGAAGACATGATAGATACTTTCATCATGCTATTCCAAAGAAATATGGATTTGGAAACATAAGGGACGATGTCCCATTAAGGGGAGGCATGATGGAGCACCACCTGGTTAGGTCCTTATAATACTAGTGTATTCCCCTTATTGTTATCATTAGTATAGCCTTGTATTGTTATTGTCGTGCCCATGTACCCCCCATGCTGTTATTATTGTTACCTATATAATCCCACTATTGTTATTGTTCTGTCCTTATATTATTATTGCTATGTAGTCTATGATTATGTTGTGATCCCATAGACTTCTATATATACCAAGGTGCTCTTATCATTTGTATCATCCAAGAATTGTTCATTTATGCATTTTAAAGGAGGTTTCCCCCTCGAATAGGCAATTTTAAAGTCATTGATCTATCTTTTATTTTATTTTTTGAGATGGTTTCATAACATTTGGTATGGCAACTCCCGGATGCGGGTGACATCACTGTCCATGCCGAGTGTTAGAACAGTTATGAGGCATGTGGCTTGTCACATGGGCCTCTGTCAGCCCGGACAAGCCACGCCAAGCCAAGGAGCAGGCTCCTTAAATTCGCCGGAAGGCGATGCAATCAGCAAATTCGCAATGTTTGGCGAGGAGAGGAATGTAGTTAGGCTGTCTAGTCTGGAGCAGGGGAACGACGGGGGAATGTACAGGAGGTTGCAGGCGCCATTCAATGCGCTGCAATATCCGAGGAGCATGGGAGATATTAAGGTTGCCTCCCTGACCTCTCTGCCGCATACCAGGCCGTTTGAGTGGGTTATTGCTTGGAACAAGGTTTCTGGAGGAATTGTAGGTGAGGGAAGCCATCGCCAAATGCCAAGGGAGAGGCTCAGGATGAGCAGTCGCAGAGGAATGGCTAGAGGGCATTCTGCCTCTCAGAGGCCTGAGATTTCTCCAACGTCCTCAGTTGAAATT
This sequence comes from Pinus tabuliformis, assembly GCA_031772625.1. Classification (NCBI taxonomy): domain Eukaryota; kingdom Viridiplantae; phylum Streptophyta; class Pinopsida; order Pinales; family Pinaceae; genus Pinus; species Pinus tabuliformis. Next base: position 199,464,042 of record CM062813.1, read on the forward strand.
ACCTCTGAGCAAAACAGGCCTCCAGGCCGCAATGCTAGAGGCAATTGGGGCATTCCGGAGTGTGGTCACTCGGAACATCCGGCCATTCGTTATAGAATTCCCTGTGCTTTTGCTAATAACACTCTGATAGTGTCGGTTACTGTGGAGCATTGTAGCAGTGCTCGTGGGCGCTTGGATACGGTGACTGTCCTGCGGGTCGACATGGAGACTCCCACTGTAGACTTCACGCGTCCGGTTCAGACGGATGAAGCTGGCCCCAGCGAACCTGTTCAGAGAAGCTCGTGCCAGGGTAAGGAACCTGCTCAAAGGAGCTTGTGCCAGGGTAAGGATGCAGCGGAAAAGCTCAAGGGTCCAGCATCTGATGAACCTCACACCACGGATGACGATTAACTCAGCAGTCGCCAAGTCTGGGCAGCAAGGAATGAATTTCTCTGACCTTTTCATTTTCATGATTTTGTATATCTATTATGGAGTTTATGTCTGTAATTTCGGTCCATATCACCATAGTCTCAGCCCACGCGTCGTTCAACATGTTCACCATGTCGTTTTCCATACACAGCGTGTCGATTTGTGTTCACCTTGTCCAGTAATGCATCCATCGTGTCAGTTTCGATACTCACCGTGTCATGTAATGAATCCACCGTGTCGATTACTGTATGCTACGTGTCGCTCTTCTATGCAAGGTAGCAATGACTGATATCTTCTCTGAAGGTACAGGGCTTTGGCCCAGATGTAATTTTTGTAATATTTTTGACTTTTTGTAATATAAATAGATCAGTGTTATCGAGAAAAAAAAAAAACATTTGGTATGGCAACAAGTTTTCTAGGGTTTTTCTTATTCAAACATATAATCTTGGAATTTTTTCTATAAATTTTATTCTACAAGGAATCATAAGCTAAAATTCCAGCCACATGGAGTTGAAATATTGGTGAGCTGTGAGTACAAGTTTCATATCTTGGTTTGCAATATTTTTAGTGATATGATCCGAGGAATTTATGGTTTTTGGAAGCTCCAGAATTCCATTTGAAACATGTCATGAAGGGAAACTAGTCATAACTTTCTCTCTAATCATTGGATTTGAACTTCCTAATAAATTACTTAAGTTACAGAGACTTTAGTTTTTCTTATATCATTTTTAGAGCTGAAGGTCGAAACAATGACACGTGGAACTTCATACAAGTTCCCCCTACTGGATAATCCTATAATCAAGTCATCGTGGGAGATTGGGCATAAATCTTTCTTGAATAATCAAATCTCAGTATGACTTATGGCACTGGAAAGAAAACTCAGAGGGCTACCCGAAAACTAAACTCCAGAAATTGGGAGGCAAAAATTTCACATATAAAATAATTTCAATATCGTGCTCTTAAAAGCAATAAAAAGGTGTGTATTCTTTTAAAAACAAATTGCATAACTTTTTAAAAAAAAAATTGTTTGAAGTGATTCAAAGGACATAGTGAAGCATCTATATTATTGTTTGATTTCAAAATTCCTTGAAACCAAAAAAATGGATACACCTAGTAAGAAACTAGAAATCTCTACTATGGCACATGAAGAAGAGGAAGAGATGCAACATGATATATATCAAAGTTACAAGACCAAGTGAAAAAAATTTCTCTCTCACAAAGAGTAACAAAAAATGAATTACAATATAAGATGGATCATTTAGAAGAAAAGAAATTCTGACATGTAGTTTTCTAAAGTAGACATGGACGCTATTAATGTCAAGTTGGAAGGGTTGAATTTCTTTTTTCAAGAAAGACTTCCCAGTGGTGACAAGGTAATCTATGAAAATCACGATGAGGACAAAAGGAATACGAATTATAATTTTAGAGACTCTGATGTGAGGTTTTAGAACCAACATATTCTAAATATAGATATGAGGAATTTTGATGGAAAGGATCTGATAACATGAATACTACAGATGGAACAATATTTTGATCTACGTGATTTGTAACACACAAAAAGGTATGCATTACGCCTTTATATTTAGAACCCAATCAATTTTCATGGTATAAATGGCTTTGTTATTGTAAGCCACTTGTCACTTGCTCATGTTTTATGGAGGGAATGATAGCAAATTATGATGATACAAAGAGAAACACCTTATTTAGCCAATTGATAAATCTCAAAAAAAAGGGTTCAATGATGGAACATATTGAGGACTTCCAAGAATTGAATATTAGGGTAATTGATATTCGATAGGAGCATAGTATTGATGTCTTCATAGGGACTTTGAAGGATGAGATCCAACATGAGGTTTTCGTTTGGGAACCATATTAATTGGAGAAGGCATTCAGGGTGGAAATAAAAGTTTAAAGAAAAATTATGGCAACAATGAAGTCTACCACTCACAACTATAAATATGGAAGTGTTTTTTCCCCTAGCCTTCAACAACCTACAAGGTTGATGCCACAAGAATTGGAGGAAAAAAGAGAAAAAGGGAGGTTTTTATAGTTGTGATAGAAAATAAACTAAAGGTCATAAGTGTGCTAAGAATAAATTATTTTCAGTAGATTGTGAAGAGGAGGAATAAAAGGAACAAGAAACATGAAAAGAGGAGGGTATACACCAGGAAGCAACCCCAGAGCAAGAACAAATGAATTCGACTAGATATCGTAATCCATTGGTAGGAATTACCACTCAAAATCATAAGATAGAAGGATATATCAAGAATAAAAATTTAAAAGTGTTCATTAATTCGAGTAGTACCCATAATTTTATTTATTGTAAGATAGCAAAGGAATTGAATTGCTTCTTATATCTAGCACAAGAGTTTCAAGTGATGGTTGCAAAACAGCAACTATAAATCACTCTAGAAAGTGCCATAATATTAAACTAACAAAGGGGAAATATGTATTGAATAGTCCTATGCTTTCCATTCCAATGGGTGGTGATGATGTTGTACCAGGAGTCCAATGGTTATAATCTTTAGGGATGATAGCTTTTAATTTTCAAGAACATTTATTGATTTTCTTTTGGGAAGGAAAGGAAGTTGAATTAAGGGGTATCACAGGGAAACTAGGAAAGATAATCATCTCTATTGGCATGAAAAACATTCTAAAGAAAGGACAATGGGGTATAAATGCATAATTATTCTCACCAGAGGTTCAAACATCGAAGTAATCTATTTCTTGAGGTCTTGAAAAACCCTTGGACAATCATTTCAAGGTATTTGAGCCTCATAAAAGCCTCCCACATATTCATTATCATGATCATGTTATTCATTTGATTCCACAAAGCGTTCCTCCAAACATCAGACCTTATGGATATCCCTATACCCAAAAGAGTGAAATTAAACATATGGTTGTACAAATGCTGGAGGCTGGTATAATTCAGCCTAGTCAAAGTTCTTTCTTTGCTCTAATATTATTGGTGCATAAGAAGGATGGTTCATGTCATATGTGTTCATATTATAGGGACCTCAACAACCTCACTATTAAAGATAAATTTTCCATTTCGGTCATTGATGAATTGTTGGATGAATTACATGGAGCAATTTACTTCACCAAGCTAGATCTTTGTTCAGGATACCATCAAATTAGAACGAATACTGAAGACCTTTCAAAAACAACATTCAAAACTCATGAGGGTCATTATGAATTTTTGTTCATGCCTTTTTCCCTTACTTATGCACCTTCAACATTTTAGGGTTTGATAAATTCCGTTTTCAAACCCTTCCTTAGAAAATGTGTTAGTATTTTTTGATGATAAACTAATCTACAACAATTCTTGGAAGGATCATGTTAAACATATTGAGTTGTGCTCAGACTATTGGAGGAGAAATAATTATATGCAAAAAGCTCCAAATTTTCCTTTGGAGTATAGTAGGTCAAAATTTTGGGTCATATTTTATCTCATTAGGATGTTAAGGTAGACTCTAACAAAATACAATCCATTGAGGAATGCAAAATCGCCACAACCATAAAACATCTTTGAGGATTAGTCATGTAGGAAAGGAATTATCACAAGTTTGGTAGGAATTGTGGGAGAATAATACCACCTCTCACAACATTACTAAAGAAATATTCATTTTATTGGACTCCATAAGCAACTAAGGCCTTTTAGCATCTTAAAGAGGCAATGTTCCAAGCACTGGTCTTAGCTACTCGAGACTTCACAAAAGCCTTTATTGTGGAATGTGATGCCTTAGAAAATGGAATTTGTGTTGGTTTAAATCAAGAAGGAAGATCAATTTCTTTTAAAAGTGTTCCAATCAAAGGAAAGATTTTACATAAACCTATTTATGGGAAGGAAATGTTGGCAATACTACATTCAGTAAAGCAATGGAGAGCTTCCCTAATGTGAAGACACTTCAAGGTAAAAACAGATCATGATAGACTTAAATAATTTTTGGAACAAAACTTATCTTTAGAAGGGCAGCAAAAATGGGTCACAAAGATGTTGGGTTATGACTTTGAAATCATCTACAAAAAAGGAAGAAAAATTTTGCTGCAGATGCACCCTCAAGAAAGGATAAGAAAGTGGAAGCATTTCTTTGTGCCATTTCTATTATCCAACCTAATTGAATAAATAAAGAAAGGGATGAATAGAAGAATTATGAATAGGTATTGACACTCATTCAAAAGTTGTAGTAAGATCCTAATACATATGATACACTTAACTAGAAAAATGATTCATTATGGTAGAAATATCACTTATATGTTTGTAAGAATTCCCAACTCAAGAAAAATATTCTTTTTCAATTGCACACCTCCCACTTAGGAGGGAACACAATATTTTAAAAAAACTACAAGAGGGTCAAGAAGGAATTTTTTGTAGATGACCTTAAATATGATATTCAGAAGTTTGTAGGAGAATGTTTGGTTTGCTAATAAAATAGGGTTGATACAATTAAAATCTTGGGTCTGTTACAACCTTTAGCCCCTCCAGGTCAACATTGGGAGGAGATCTCAATGGATTTTATCACATGTTTACCCAATTTTTCGTGTCATCATGGTGGTAATTTATAGACTTACCAAGTATGCACACTTTTTTGGATTATCTCATCATTTTAAAGCTAGTACAATTTCTATTGTAGGTATGGAAGCAATTCAAAAGCTACACGGAAACCCAAAGATTATTGTATGTGAAAAAGATACCATTTTGACTAGAAATGTTTGGACACAATTATTTTCTTGTCTTGGTAATCAGTTAACTCATACCTCATTTTATCATCCCAAATCTATTGGGAAAATTGATATATTGAACAAATGTTTGAACGATATATTCATTGCTTTTTATCTAATAAATAAACACAATCGGTCAAGTGGTTACCTCTAATTGAATGGTGATATAACACTTCCTTCCATACTGTAGGAAAAACGACCCCATTTATGGCGCTTTATTTATATCATCCACCATCCATCACATCATCTTTAAGATAAAATTATAAGGTTCAAGCAGTGGAAGATCACATCGAGTATCAACAACAATTTCTCCAACTCTTAAAGGATAACCTCACTTCGCCACATAATCAAATGAAACAACAAGAAGATCAGCATCACAATGAACTATGTTTTGATGTAGCCAACTGTGTATTCTTATGCCTATAACCCTGAAAAAAATGTCCCTCAATTGAGCTAAGAAGGATAACAAATTATCACCCAAGTATTATGGTCCTTACAAGGTGTTGCAAAAGATTGATGTAATTGCATACAAATTTGAGTTTCCTGCATCTTCCCGAGTACACCCAGTTTTCCATGTTTCATGTTTAAAGAAGGTTATTATTGATAAGATCCCAGTTCAAACAGTGTTTCCAGAACTTAATAGAGAAGGAAAAATCATATTTGAGATTGATGCAGTCACGAAAACAAGAACCTAAAAAGTACGAAATAGATTATTTTCAGAGTATCTCATTAAGTGGAAGAACTTAGTTGCTGAAGATTCCAAATGGGAGGATGATAATTTTATACAAAAGCATCCATAACTACTCAGTTGTTGAGGACAACACGTTTTGGAAGGAGAGGAGCATGTTAGGTCCCTATAATACTAGTGTATTCCCCTTATTGGTATTGCTAGTGTAGCCCCCTATTGTTATTATTGTGCTCATGTATCCCCCACGTTGTTATTTTTGTGCCCCATAGAAGCTGACTATTGGTATTGTTGTTCCCTTACATTATTATTGTTATATACACTCTGATTATATTTTGACGCCTTAAACTCTTATATATATTGAGTAGGTGTTATCATTTCTATCATCCAAGAATTGTTCATTTATGTGATGTAAAGGAGGTTTCCATCTCGAAAATGATATTTCTCAAGTCATCGATCTATCTTTTCTAATATTTTGTGACTTGGTTGCATAACAAGACTTTTATTTTTTTAAGAACCTTGACCACTACTGAGAGAAGGGGTGAATTAATATTGTATTATTATTATTATCAAGTTTACTCTTTTATTTTTAGATTCTGAATCAACTGTTTATTAACAGCTTCAGATTTGAGAGAATTTGTGCTTAAAAATGTATCATATGTAGTTATACCATTAAGTATGTACATATAGGTAACAAGTACACATATCAAACCATCAAAACACACACACACAAATCATTATGACAATGATAAACAAGGATATAAAGTGGAAACCATTTAGGGAGAAAAACAACACTTGCTACTATTGCGCTAATCTAAATGTTCTATTACGTGTGAATAAAATGATGTATTTTACATATATTGTTGGCACCCACCAACTAGGAGGCTGGACCCCAAATATAATTTGATCGGAGAACACCAACTAGGAGTACAGAAGCGACCACTTCCACTACACTATTGCTAGCACCCACTAGCTAAAAATCATTGCTCCAACTTAGCAAGAACCCATTTTCTGGAGGCCTCTCCTCAAAATATATATGTGGACCTTGATTTCATTCATTTCCAAACATGATCAACAAGACACTATGCTCAACAAGATTCAACTTTGTTGTCAACCCCTAGTAAGAAGAAAATTTCAACAAATAAATAAGCAAAAGGAAACATAAATCTCCAAAAAACACATAAATCCTCATGCATGCTCACTCTTAAGAACATATCTACTAACATCAATTAAATCGAAATACAATAATCTAGCCTTCAACACTAATCTGCAAAAACAAGCTCAACAAACCCTACAACAACACAACATGACATCTACACACTCATCCATGATAAAAACTCATGTAGCCATATAAAATCATAAATTGAAGATACAATAAATTTATCTCCAATAGAAATTCCTGCAACACAAATGCATTAGCAACATAAACTCTGATTTAAAGTTGCGTCAGTTACAACATTATTTCTCCTCTCCACATTAGCAGCAACTAGAAGCCACAATATTCAAACACAAATGTATTAGACATGTAGATCTAAAGTATCCCAATCATCCTTCGAAGTGTGCGCTAATCTACTTTCAAAACCTTGGACACCTATAGCATACACTCTATCACAATCTAACAAATCTTCTTCACACTCCAAGATTTTATAATTGATGGAAGGTGAAATCAAAATTTATCATTGAGTCTCATTATTTTTTAATTAATTAATTTCTAGACAATGGTTAAACATTTACAACATTTTTATCAAAAATATCGAACAAATACCATCATAAAAAATCATAAAACAACTGGGATGTGTGAGAAATGTGGAGAAAATCTCGTTTAGGACACAACCATAGGGACAACACTAGTAGATCTTAGATATAACCTCACTCAACATTTCATCCCAATAGCTAAAGGCCTACAACCACATGGAGGAAACTCTCCTTTAACAGTTGCGGCAGAGGATAGAAAAACTCAACTCCTTTCATCCTAGAACTTTTGCAAACAATTTAAAGAATTTCTTCAACATTTTTACACACCTTTTTACCTCTAGAAATCTACGTGACACTTAAAAAAGGTAGGCTAACGTCACAACCCAATGCCACCACCAAGTTGACCACCTCTACACAACTATGTAGAATAGAAATAACATTATCATGATGCCAAACACCTCTGCAACAAGTCATCAACATGAACATGAAGACCTAGTTTTCCAACCTCATCAACATGGATCACAAAAATCTTCAACACTTGTAGATCCTTTTCCAACTCTTCTCTGCAAGAAATCAATATCTAATAGATCGAAATAAAAACCATGAGAGCTACCACATCAAAGCCATAATTTAAACCATCATAAAATTGACATCATCACATCATCACAAGCTTGACATCAATGCCAACACAAACCAACTACAACCATGAAGGCCCTAATGCCAAGATTTTTCTCTTATTTTGATTGGAAAATTTAATAGTTTTTTATTCTATTTGACTGAAAAGCTCAAAAAGTTGGAAAATACTTTTTGATGTCAATATTTATTATTTTGAAATAAATAAATAATCTATTTAAAAACTCTTGAAAAGGTATTAAGGATTATTAGGTGGAACTTAACTACTGTTCTTCATAGAAATAGTTAGAACTCATTATACCCCAAGAAGGGGGTAGATGCAAAAGGAAAAAAAACATCCTTGGATATTCTGAAGGAAAATATGAATGAAAGAAAGAGAGACTAGAGGAATATATGGTTGGCGATAAATTCCATGAAACTAGTGTTGTAATAAAATCTTGGGGGATACAAAGAGAATGATTCTTGACTTAAACCAATGGGAGATAAAAAAACATTTCAAAGTCAAGAGAATAACAAGAAGTTGCTTAAGGGTTTTGGAGAAGTTTTTTTCTAATAATTCCTAGAATTGTTTCCCGGTTAGAAGGAGTGGAAATAGAGGGTAGCTGGTTGGGAAGCTACCTTATGGTTGGGTGGACCGTAATAGTCCTCCAAACATTTCCAAGAAGGAAATAGAAAAGTACTACGTTAATGTAGTAAGTTGATTTAAATTATTGTAGTACGAAATTGTAGGGTAGAATTTGTTTGATGAAAATGTAGATTATGGGTAATTGTAGTACCTACAAAAAGGAGAATTAGAATCGTGTAGTTCTAACTTGAATAAGTAAAGAATATAACAGTGTCTGTAAATCAATGTATAAGTAAGGGCATGTTACACAAAGACACAAAAAATAAATTGTATTTAAATGCAGGCGATCATGAGAAAATTCGTGACATCAATCAGTAAGGGTATTTTCTCCTCAGAAATTTATGGATGGAGATCTTACAATCACGAGGAAATGTTACTCGCAAGGAAATACACACACACACACACACACACACACACACACACACACACACACACACACACACACATATATATATATATATATATAAAGGAAAGAGAATGGTATGAAAGGCCCAATTATGATAAGAGTTAACTAAAAGAAATCTGAACCTGAGTTGGACACCAAAGAAGTTCCCTTTGTTTGTTTCAATTCCAGGATCAAAATAACCTGGTCACATGATAAGAAGGTCAGACCCATGACAAGTGACACCTGGTTCCCTAGACCCTAATTATGTGTGTGAGAACATTTGCATATGTATGTATATTATAAAGTCTATTTTTATTTTTATTTTATTTTTATCAGTAAAAAAAAAATACTATGTATACGAATTTGCAGAAAAAGTATAAGTACAATGAAATATACAAACTAATGCTTGAGGAGAAGCTCTCTCTTTTCGAAAACAATTTGAAAGTACATGTTATATTTAATCTGACGAAGTATTTTGTAAAATAAGAAATATTTTATGCATGTAACTAAAAAATGACAAAAATATGAGCTAGAAATAATCCTTATATGCATATCATTGTAGTTCAAAAATGCAAGAGAAATAAAGACACACACACACACATATCTGTGTGGGAAAACTGCTTTTTTGATCAAATAAATGGAATGTTGCTCTTGCATATATATACAATTAAAACATGAAATATGTATTAAATATAGTGTCAAAAGGAAAAATCTTTATAGTTAGATCCAAAGATTGGGTCAACATCAAAATCTATGGAACTCCTTTTAAAAAAAATAGACAATAAATAAAAAAAATTCATTGCAATAAATATAAATAAATAGTTTTCAAAATAAATTCCTTTTGTAAAGAATAAAAGAGCTTGGCCAATGGGAAAACCTCACAACATCACAAGAATACATTAACATGGAGTCTAGGTTGGCTAAACCCTAATGCTCAATAACTGAGAAGGGACCTAAGCCACATAGTCAAGGAACCCTAATAAAGGAAAACATGTAAGTTCCATAAGAACCTGGACAGTCAAATTAACAATTCCTCTGGAGAAAACTTCTAGCATGAGGACTACAATAGAGGCCTCTCATTCAAGCGAGAATACAAACCAATGAGAGAAAAAGAAAATGATAGAAAATTAATGAGAATATATATATATATATATATATATATATATATATATATATATATATATATATATATATATATATATATATATATATATATATATATATATATATATATATATATATATATATAGATATTGTAAATTTATCAATAAAGCATGGAAACCCAATACTTAGATAGTTGTCAGCCTTCCGTAAACTATAAACATGAAGACATGCTTATACCTTTATGTATAGACTGGAGCATTACCTCAGATTAGTAATTGAATAATTACAAGGGGGCCCATAAAATTTGAAAAATTTATATTATCAAGCTAGAAATTAGCGTAGCTTGGGGGTTAATAGAATTTTGTTTTTACTTGTGGAGACCGTAGCGGCAAGTGACATAGAGTTACCCTTGCAAATACCCACATTATGCATATAGATGCATAAATACAATTTCCTAAGGATTTAACTCTCTAAGGAGTCAAATATTTATACATGAATGGTTAAGGCCCTCTTACCTATACTTCCTTTGAATCAGAACTCAATCACCCTGCTTTAGACCCTCTATCAGGACTTTATCAACCCTTTAAAACATTCATTATTCCATTTTAATGAAGTCTTCCTCAAAGCTTCCCTATCGCAACTGTTAAACTCCCATAAACCTTAGTCAAGCTTTTAATTCTGCATATATAACCTTCTCTTTCAAAACCTCGGTTAATATATGCTTAACACATAAAAACACTATCGGCGCGTATTTCTGTTATAAAGCTTTTATAAGGGAAAATATCCACAGAACATACCTTTTTTCCTTATGTATAGCCTTGTCACGTTTTTCGAGGTTTAACCTCATCGCAATCAGCTATCAGCTTATTCCACAATTCCTCATCGCCTCTTCTCTTCCAATATGCGACTTTCCCTTTAAACCCAGGAAATACACTATCAGTGCTTAATTATTCAATTTCTTATTTACAAAGGGAATCTCCGCCAAACACATATAGTGGAATTCAAACCCATGAAAACCTGCATCTATAAACGCGTCGGGTCCACCTCCTTCAAACGTTCCCGCTTATAACTCTGATCTCCACCGGTGCCAATATGTGATCGCCGCTTAGATTATGACCATCAATCAGGATCGTGATCCGATGGTCGACGATTAATCACGCGATCGCAATCGCTTAGCCACAACTCTTAACTCCTCCGCTTAAAGGCTTCGATCCGACTAGTTCTCCAGACCCAATAGGTTTCTATGTTACAATTGATGGGTTTTCGGTTCCACTACATGTCGCATGAAAGTTTGTGATGCAACCCGGTGAGTGTAACCTTGTGATTCAATCCTAGCCATTAGATCTTCAAGATCTGATGACTTCTATGTATCACTTTTCAACTTTCCACTATTATGTTTGCTTGTGATTTGTGCTATTTTTCATTGTTAATGTGTTTCTTGGGTTTCTTCAAAGGTTTCACTTTTTCTCCTCTTCCACTGCTCCATTTACTCCCGAACTCGTTCCTGCATCTTTCTTCAAATATTATCCCTTTAAAGCTCCACTTTAATCCTTCAAATGGATTCAAAGTTCCATTTCACTCCTCTGTTCCACTCTCTTCTTTGTGTTCAGTGAATTTTCCCGCATAATATATATATATATATATATATATATATATATATATATATGTATGTATGTATGTATGTATGTATGTATGTATGTATGTATGTATGTATGTATGTATGTATGTATGTATATATATATATATACATACATACATACATACATACATACATACATACATACTTACATACATACATACATACATATATATATATATATATATATATATATATATATATATATTATGCCATTCTCTGATAACCTCAATCTATCAATCAACACATCGAAACACAGACTAATACATTGGAGATTAATCTCTGTGCATATATATATGTGTGTGTGTATATATATATATATATCAGCAACAATTACATAATGGGTCACTCTATCTATCCTCAGCTTGGTCTTCTAAATTAATGGCCTTTGTTCATTATCTTCCCGTAGGCTTACAAAAACTCCATTCAGCTATCTATTTTCCTATTTAGCCTCTCTAACCTCTGTTCATGCCTTTTAGGCTTACATTTATACAAAGGAATTCTAAAACCAATTTCTGGTTTTAGATCCATAGATTCCTCAACCGAATTCCTAAAATCTCTTTCTCAACCCTAACAATTCTCTCAAATCCAAAAAATCATGGACTGACTCCTAATATAAGATTTACAATCAATTTTCAATCCTCTCATCACTCAACTATCCTAAATCTCTCATGTTCTCCTAAATTCAAGAACATTTACAATAAAGCCTCACAATATTCAATTAATTCCTATTCTCATTAAAATCACTCAAAATATTAAATAATTACATTAACTCAATGCTTAGGAAACCAACTTCTTTGAAACACAAGACCCCCTATGTCTACTAGAATACATTGATAATGTTGAGTTGGATGCTCCTGCATCAGAATCCCCATGTAAGAAAATTTATGACTACCTGGTCATAAGTCTAGATAATTGTTTCCTCCTGGATCCCAGGCTTTATTTTGTAATCTGTCCTTGTTGCTGAATTGTTCTATTGATGCTGTTATCTTCTTTTGTTCTCTAGGTCTCCATACCTTGTGCTACAATGCTCCACTTGCTCTGCTTTCATAGTCTACTGATTTCTTCCTCTTGTTGTCACTCCTTTTCTTTTTTGATAGTTGTCTTTCTCTGAGACACTTTCATCATTAATCTTCTTATCAGTTCAATCTCCTTGTCCAGTATATCCTCTATCTGCTAACTATTTTCATCCCTTGATTGCTGAAATCTTATTCTTGCTTGTTCTTCACTCATCCTGATCACTCCCTTTTCATCCTTACTCCCTTCTTTATTGTTGTTTTTCACCTTTTCTGCTACGGCTATATTGTCTTTCAGAACAATTTCCTGCTTCTCTTGCCTACACCTGTCAACTTCTTCTTGATGATTATTCATGTCAACTTCTTTGTGATCCTTCTTCAGTAATCTATCCTGAACATTTATCCTCTGCTCTTCCAACTTCCTTCTTTGAAAGTCTAATTCCCTATATATCTCAATGATTTTTCTTGGAGTGAACTTTGGAAATTTTATACAATCTCTCATTGCTTCATCTGTTATTGATCTGTCACCACATGGTCCTTATTCCTCTACTAAATCTTTCTTAACATCCTTCAATAGATGTTCTTCCTCTTCTTCTTTCATTTGGCTGTCCACTTGTGCGAAATATGTTCCAGCTTTTGCAACAACATCTTCAATTATAAGACAATCATTATAATAAAAAATATAAGGTCTCTGTACCTCTTCTTCCTTTGGCAACACTTCAGTATGTTGCTCTGATCTTTCTTCTTCTTTCAACACATCAGTATGCTGATTCAAATTCAAAGAAATCTTGAGACTGTCAGCAAGTCTCTCCTTCTCATCATCTGTTTCAATGATGTCTTCCAACACTTGTTCATTGTAGTGAATTGATTCTTTTCCAGTCTCCTTGTCATATTCTGCTTCAAAAATTTCATCTTATGGAAGGTATTCTTTCACATCTTTGACATCTTTAAAAGACTACCTATATTATTCCAAACCTGCAATCACACACAAATCATTAGTTTTAAAAATACAAGACCTTCTGGTCTTGCATGATGCGTTAGTCATCAAGTCTTCTAGCTACTTCAAATCATTCATATGATTCAACTCTTCTGGCTATTCATCACTTTCAAAAAGTAATGGTCCACTTTCTGGTTCACATATCGAAACTTTAACATCTTCTTCATCATCTCCCTTTTGTTGTAGCTCAACTCTTTCAAGCCTCTCTATGCTCTATTTTGCATCTAGAATCTGTTCAAGTTCCCTTAGCTCCTTTATTAACTACATATTCACCTGTTTATTCCTCTTCTCTTGTAGCCTCTGCCACTTCACTCTCTTTCTCATGAAATAACCATGTTTCTCGTCTGCTTCATTGCTTTGAAACATCTCCATTAACACTTAAAGCTGGACTGCTATCTCAGCTTTCTTCCTCTCATATTCTTCAACACTCATTCTCATGCCATTTTCCTTGGCATCCTTCTCCTTTTGTCCTCTACTGTTATCTCTTACAGAACCTTTGCTATGACTGTCACTAGTCATCATCCTCTCCATCTCTATGAGTTCCTCACTCACTTCACTATGAGTTGCACTAAAGCCTCTTCCACAACAAGTCCTCCCTACTGCCACTTACCTCACCAAGCTCTCCTCACTTAGTATTTTCGTAAGAAATTGCTTCTCTATCTCTGGAACCTCCTTTTGAGCAATTCTCTTTTCTCTTTCTAGGTTTCAACTCATCTGTATCTTCTAAGAACACAATTGTCCTCTTTATCCAATCTCTATTCGAATTCCTCAAGGTTCTGTCACATTTCTGCTTCCACATAGAAACCCTTACCAGCTTCCTTTATCTCTTAGCAATTCTACCCACATCCTGTGTGGAATTTCCTTTTGGGAGTTACAACAATACTTTTGCTTCAATGCAAGGACTACAAAAAATAAAACCATATCATCTTACCTTCAAGATCTTTGTCTGATCTTGTCCTCCCATTCACCTGCACTTTTGAATGGACTGTCCTTTCCACTAGCTTTCAGGTTTATCTTCAAACTCTGTTACTTCAAAACTTACTAACATCCCTCTTATAGTTTAACTACTGTAATCCTGCTCTAAAATTTCATTCATTCATATTTGCTACTCATTAGACCAATTTGCATACCTTCAACTACCTTCAGAATCTCACCATTCCTACAAATCCGTTTCAGCAGATCTTCATGCTTCCACTGTACAAATTCTCAATATTCAGCTACTGCCAATCAGATTTTAGAATCTGATTCTTCCTTCCAATCTTCGGCTTTACCTTGGCAAAGCTTAACTATCAGCAATAATTCCTTCTTTGTTGAGTTTTCTTCCACTCAGAATCATTAACAATTTCTTTCATTACTACTTCTTAAGGCTTGATCTCCTTTTGCTAAGATACTTCATTAGCTGCAACCGTTAATATTCAATCTATTTCTTCATCAGAAAACTCAAATTAGAATTAAATAAAAACAATACCTGCTTGATTTCTCCATCCATTCTTCACATCTGAGTGAACCTCCATTCTTCAAACATCGCTTTGGATTCTTCCTATCTCTGCAATCTCTGCTTAATTCTGTCTTACTTGCCTCTAAGAACTTAACTGATCTTCTCCATTCTCCCAGCTGTACTCTGGTTGCTTGAATGTCAGATTAGAATCTGATCTCCCTTGCCTGCATACACATCTTTCCAGATATCTTTGTTCTAAATTCCTTCAAAGAACTTTCATACATAATTTATTTATTCAGCCTTATACCAAATGGTTCATTTATAATTCAACTTTGATACCAAATTGACACAAATTTACCCTTACAAATACCCACAGTATGCATACAGATGCATAAATACATTGCCCTAGGGATTTAACTCTCTAAGGAGTCAAATCTCTAGACATGAATGGTTAAGGCCCTCTTACCTACAGTTCCTTTGAATTGGAACTCAATCACCCCACTTTAGACCCTCTGTCGAGACTTTATCAACCCTTTAAAACATTCATTATTCCCTTTCAATGAAGTCTTCCTCAAAGCTTCCCTATCGCAGTTGTTAAACTCCCATAAACCTTAGTCAAGCTTTTAATTCCACATATATAACCTTCTCTTTCAAAACCTCAGTTAATATATGCTTAACCCATAAAACCACTATCAGCACGTATCACTGTTATAAAGCTTTTACAAGGGAAAATATCCATAGAACATACGTTTCCACCTTCCATATAGCCTTGTAACGTTTTTTGAGTTCTAACCTCATCGCAATCGGTTATCGGCTTATTCCACAATTCCTCATCACCTCTTCTCTTCCGAAATGCGACTTTCCTTTTAAACCTGGGAATACACTATCAGCACTTAATTCTTCAATTTCTCATTTACAACCACCGAACAGATATAGCGAACTTCAAACTCATTAAACCCGTGTCTATAAATGCGTCGGGTTCACCTCCTTCGAACCTTCTCGCTTAGAACTTCGATCTCCACTAGCACCGATATGCGATGGTTGATTAGATCGTGACCGTCGATCAGGATCACGATCCGACGGTCAATGATTAATCATGCATTTGTAATCGCTTAGCCACAGCCCTTAACTCCTCCGCTTAAAGGCTCCGATCCGACTAGTTCTCCAGACCCGATAGGTTTCTATG
The DNA here is from genome assembly GCA_031772625.1 of Pinus tabuliformis. NCBI lineage: Eukaryota > Viridiplantae > Streptophyta > Pinopsida > Pinales > Pinaceae > Pinus > Pinus tabuliformis. The sequence goes on from CM062813.1 coordinate 199,480,572, forward strand.
TTACGGTTGATGGGTTTTCGGTTCTGCCACATATCGCATGAAAGTTTACGATGCGATCCGATGAGTCCAACCTTGCGATTCAATCTTGGCCGTCGGATCTTCAAGATCTGACGGCTACTGTGCATCACTTTTCAACTTTCCACTATTATGTTTGCTTGTGATTTGCACTGTTTTCCAGTGTTAATGTGTTTCTTGGATTTCTTCGAAGGTTTCGCTTTTTCTCCTCTTCCACTGCTCCATTTACTCCCAAACTCGTTCCTGCATATTTCTTCAAATATTGTCCCATTAAAGCTCCACTCTAACCCTTCAAATGGATTCAAAGTTCTATTTCACTCCTCTGTTTCGCTCTCTTCTTTGCGTTCACCGAATTTGCTTCATAAGATATATATATATATATATATATATATATATATATATATATATATATATATATATATATATATATATATATATATTAATTATGCCATTCTCTGATAACCTCAATCTATCAATCAACACATCGAAACACACACTAATACATTGGAAATTAATCTTTGTGCATATATATATATATATATATATATATATATATATATCAGCAACAATTACATAATGAGTCACTCTATCTCTCCTCAGCCTGGTCTTCTAATTTAATGGCCTCTGTTCATTATCTTCCCGTAGGCTTACAAAAACTCCAATCTGCTATCTATTTTCCTATTCAGCCTCTCTAACCTCTGTTCATGCCTTTTAGGCTTACATTTATACAAAGGAATTCTAAAACCAATTTCTGGTTTTAGATCTATAGATTCCTCAACCAAATTCCTAAAATCTCTTTCTCATCCTTAACGATTCTCTCAAATCCACAAAATCATGAATTCACTCCTAATCTAAGATTTACAATCAATTCTCAATCCTCTCATCACTCAACTATCCTAAATCTCTCATGTTCTCCTACATTCGAGAACATTTACAATAAAGCTTCACAATATTCAATTAATTCCTATTCTCATTAAAATCACTCAAAACATTAAATAATTACATTAAATCAATGCTTAGGAAACCAATTTCGTTAAAACACAAGACCCCCTATGTCTACTAAAATATATTGATAATGTTAAGCTAGATGCTACATCAGCGAGCGTAGTTTGAATGTTTTCGCGAGAACTTCCTTTCCCGCTGAGAGGGTTTCAACCCACATAACAACCATATATTTACGATACCTATGAAAAAGAACCAAGAAAACTCCATTGAGTAATGTAGTTATAAGAAGAAAAAATGAAGAGAGGAAACAATCACTAATAACCCTGGTCAATGACCACAAAAGTTAGGTTGTAGTTCGATAAGAAGGAAACAAAGAAACCAAACTATAAAAGTATTAACCCTTGTCTGCCGACAATTGAGTTTGGCACCAAAGTTGGGATAATTTTACTTTGTTCGAGAGAACTGTGTGTTCGAAGACCACCAGGTCGGAAGGAATAACCCTACGGTTCCAAAGACCTGTTCGTAGAAAGTATAAGAGTGACAAAATGAGCCAAAGGGTGGCTGAGCGGGCGAGGGTAGTTACCCAAAAGCTTCTCAAGCCTTTTCCGCCATCGATCCAAACCCTAATCATAGAAACCATCGATGGTTGGACACATCATGGTCACCATGTCTGATGACAAATCATTAAAGATATGCCACGTGTAAAAAGCCATGAGTTAGAAGTTATGAAGATATAGAATCTTCCATATGAGTGTGTCTCAAGAATAAGGTTCCAATATAAGTTTCATCGCCTAATAAAAATACTCCAACAACAGAATCACAATGAGAGAATGTAAGAACGCATAAGTGTTTGCAACGAAATACTACCAATAATAATACTATGATAAGTGCAGCGATCTGCCATAGGTAACGGACGTGGGTAACAAACATTACAAAAGTGGAAATCTCTAACAAATAATAGCACTAAGGACTTGAGTTATTAACAAAATTACAAAGGTAAACGCCCACGTTTCCCCAAAAAAAAACTCTTGTATACGTGTACTGTAAATAATGAAATATAACCATATGGATGATGGTAAAGTTTATACTATATAATTTGACAATGAAGGTATGATTGATTGGTGTTAATGTGCGGAAGACAAAGACATATGGTAAATAGTAATTGCATAGTTGGTTTCCTAATAAATCATCACAATTTATATATATATATGATTAAGAAAGTAAATTTCGTGTTAATGTTTGGTCGCTTAAGGTGGAATTTAAATTATAGTATGCTAACTATTGCTTAAATGAGTTGTGGAAAAGAAAAAAAGAATTATGAGTTGTAAAGAGTTATGAATCGATATTACATCTCTCAAGTAAATATTAGATTAAAAAATTTTGTCCGTAACAATTTAGATTCAGAGTGATCAATTTTTGATACTAAATGAAAAGAAGAAAAGGTTTAGAATAAGCCACTTATACTAATGCGTGAGAGTAGAACATACATGAAAATTTTAAAAACCTAGTAATTGAAAACAATATTAAGAAACCATTAATAACAATATTTCTTAAGGGATATTATTCCATGAGAAAAACATTGTACTCTAAAACACACTCAATGTATTATTCGATAGTCAAGTTGTTATAATACATTTCGTTTGTGCTCTCAATAAGTTGTTTTAGGAGTAGCATAATTATGGAGAAATTTCGGCAACATAACCATAAGATAATATCCAAAGACTTACTTTTCCTTCTAACCTATCAATCGATAAATAACCATAGAAAAATCATCAACTCTTCATAGTTTTCCATTTCTACTTGTTGTAAAGGACTAGTAGGTTATTCCCTATCATTGTTTTGCATTTATTTCCTATCATTTAATGTTCCAAAGTAGGAAAAACAGTAACATGCAAGCAAATAACAAATTTACACCACAAAAAATTTTAGAAGAATTTAGTAAACACCTAGACAATCATAAATATGGAAGTAGCTGAGCCATTTTATTATAATTGGTGCAAGCCTACAAATATATGGAACGAATGCACCTGAGCTTTCCTTTTTTGGCAAGCAGAGCAATGCCCAGGTGAAGAAATGATAACCCAGAAGTTGTCCAACTGATGCTTTGTGCTGGCCCAATAAATATGCATTAATTGTTGCCACGATATGGCTCAAAATCCCACCTCCGATGCTCATAAAATTATGAAAATATATTTCTGAGGCCCTTGTCAAAAACCTAGAATGGTTTAGCCTAGTTTTGACCTTCCTAAATCGACCCCCAAAAAGGCACTATGTAGTCCCTAGCAATTATGCATTGTTTGCTACAAAGATATCACTGTAAACTCCACCTCTCATGCTCAATAATGTTTGCTAATTTATATCTCGGGTCCTTGTTAAAATCTTTAAAAAAACCCAAAAATGGCTTGGCCTAGTTTTGACCTTCCAAAATCGACCCACAAAAGGCCCTACGCCTTCCAAATATGTTGAAGCACATTGTCTACCAATACCCTAGAAAAATTCTCCTCAAACACCCCAGAAAGGTTGCAATCAACTCCACCAATACTTCCCTTATTTCTCCCCGAAAGCAATAGCCCTCCAGTGGAATGTTGCAATGGCCAGACTTGATACACTACTGTGCCCTCCATAAATACGTACTGCCTGGGCGAACTGAATATAAATGCTGAAAATCTCTCTACAAATATCCTCCCCATGATAATGGATGAACCTCTCTAGGGTGGCACTCAAATTTCCCCGATGGAAGGGTGAGTTCTCCACTTGAAAAACTCTTGCTAAACAACAAGTGACCTGGCTAAAGAGCTCATGCAACAAAATCAAATTGAATAAGCCAAGAAAGCCAAATGAAGTGTGTTACCTTCCTTTTATAACTTTCGTGGAGCCTTTCTTCCCGACTTTTCTTCCCTCTCATGCATTTTGATCCATTGGCTTAGGGAGTGCATATTTCTTATGTGGGTGGTCCCCACATATCATTAAAAAAGCAAAATAAAATAAAATTAACTTGCCCCTATTCCTAAGTCTTCTATCAAAAATCAAATGGGCCCCATATTCACCAAAATTGTCCCCCAAAATGTAGAAATAAATCCTATTCCAAAATAATTTAGGAAGGGACATTACAAACCTACCCACCAAAAATTGCTTGTCCTCAAGCAATGCCTAAACAAGTGCCCTCTTTGACTATTAATCACCACTATAACCACCAACAATACTAGGGTCCCAAATGTACCATTGAGTCATCCCCATTTTCAGCATTGTCCTGACATGAAGTAATCCCTCGATACTAGGATCCAAGTCATCCTAATCAATGCGAAACACACCTTGGTCCACTTTCTATCCAACCAGATACATGTACCAGAAGCCCTCTGCACACTAGGAGAAGGTAGAGAATCATGATAATGTAGGAATCTACCCAACTCCCCTTGAAATTTCCCTACTGAATAGTCCATCTCATTCACTAAAAGACTAAACTCTTGACAATGCAATCCAATCCTAGCGGGATTGAACCCTCATCTACCTAGGCCTCCTCTGATATCCTCCTGTCAATCACCCTACCACATCGATGAATTTCCCCACACCATCAACGAATCACTAAAACCAAATGGAAGATTTGGATGACACTCCCCTATAGAAACCATCTCACCGCTATGGGTAGTTGAACCGCTCAACCCCATTATACTAGAATCCCTTTCTCATTGCAGAAGGAACGTATCCTACTGACATCATGACACTCTAGTCATGACGGAATGTCTAGCATGCTCATACCAGAGACTCCTCTCCCATAACTCTTGGCCATAATCTATGCGACAATAGAGGCTAGGCCAATCTTGCCAAAACGACTCAACAATGCCCATGCCTATCATTGCATGGCTAGCCCCAATCATGAGAAAAAATATGTCTCGTCCCGTGGTGAGGGCTTTGTTTATCCCCCATGCGTCCACCTCTGAATGAATCAATCTGCTTATTATCTCGACCATGGTCTCTAAGGAGTGGAGTATTTCACCAATCCACTGGATCCATGGACCCCATAACCATACTGGATGTCCACAACCCCCAATCCTCTCTTCCTACCACTGTGATATGCTTCTAACTATTGGGAGCCCTCTCTGCCCCGTCTTTTCTTCCTGTTTGTATCTAATAGGTATGAATCGAGGATCAAGAAATTGTGTCATGAATATCCATTTTCTCTGTGCCTGCCAAATCACAGAGCGAGATATGTTATCCCATCCCATGGTGATGTGCTCGGGTACTGTCGGAAGCCTAGGCATTATCCTGCCAACAAGGACTAATGTACTTCACACCTCATGCTCACCTAACCCCTCAAGTTGTCCAGCTAAAAAAGCACCATCTAACTCCCTCTCGGTCACCTCCCGAAGTGTGAGGCTAGGGGTGGAAAATATGCTTGTTGGAAATAATACTGAGAGGGGGGGTGAATCAGTATTATCAAATTCTTTTCAATATTCCCTCTAGATTTATAATTTAATTTATTCTTCAGATGTTGACCATTAATTTGAATGTCAGTGCCATATAATAATGAACAGGAAGAAAAAAAACAGACAGTCACACCAAAGAACACCAGATATAAGGTGGAAACCCAATGTGGGTGAAAACCACCTGCTGCAATGTGTCTCTATCTTCTTTCAATTAGAAACTTCTTTTACAATGATTCTGTACTAGTGTAGTCCTTTACCAGTACGCGGGCTGTAACCTGCAGAGAGCTACAACCCTCTCTCGTTTTCCAGTCTCTCTTGGAAGGGAGCTACAACCCCCTTAGCTCTTGTACTAGCTAAGCTACTAATACGTAGGTGCTGACCTACTTCTTTTCTTCCAAGGACCACGTTTCATTAATTTTCAGACTAGATCCATGAACATCAAATAATCATCAAGTACATGTGAATCAACCAATCTCCTTTTACAATCAACTACCGAGCCTCTCAGAATGCAGTAACCAGACAAGCAATACCAGTAATCTAAACCCAGAATTCAGCAGCAATAGACAAAAGGCAGCCAAAAAATATTTCAAGAAAAGTCTGCAACTTCACCAATACAAACCTGTGAATATCCGCACTTCTGTTGTGTCCAGCCTACGCAGCTTCGCACCTGATCCATCTGTTGAGCTGTGTACCTCTGCACCTACGTCGTTTACTAAACTGCGGATCTCCGCACCTGATCCATCTGCTGGACTGCGCACCTCCGCACCTGCGACTTCTGCTGGACTGCCCACCTCCGCACCTGCGCCTTCTACTGGACTGCGTACCTCCGCACCTGCTCCTTCTACTAGACTATGTACCTCCGCACCTGCTTCTTTTACTGGACTGTGTACCTCCGCACCTGATCTTGTTGCTGAGCTGCGTACCACTGCACCTGCGCTGTGGATCGCTTGCGTACCTCCAAATAGAGCCAAATTATCAGTCCTCCAATGTGCCACAGACTGTCAGATCCACAGATCTGATCATGCGCCAAAGATATCACGAGCCCTCAATTGATCTGTCTTCTCATGCTCATGTTCAACTCTAACTCACCAACCGATTACAATTATTTTAGATCTTGTTCCTCTTAAGATATTCAACACACAAGTTCATAGCCAATTTCTCTCCTTTCCTTTTTATATGCAAGCCCTTACTCAAACCATGGATCAAAACCATAGAAAGCCAATACAAGGGACCCAAAAACCGGGGTTCAATATTTTAGATTCAATACCACGGACCAAAACCATAGGATCACACACGTCAGACTAGATACCATGGACCCATCATAAAAATTCCCACGTGCGCACGCTTCTCTGCATGAAAGTGAGTGAATTTGACGTCCGCACCTTTTGTTCGGAGAACGTGCAGATGCTCGCACTTCTTGTTCAGGGCACCCGCGGGTCCGCAGCTTTTGTTAGGCTCACCTGCAGGTATCACATTTTCTATTATTTTGAGAGCTTGAACATAGATTTTCCACTTGAGTGAGTTGCCATCAAGGACAACACCTGTGCCATAGCGCCAAACCTGAGTCATAATGCCAACAATGTCCCCCTTTGGACTTGATGGCAACCCCAACCCCAAGATCATCAAAGCCATTCTCCCCCTTTGTCATCAAGGGCAAAGGGTTATGCTCCCCCTGAGAACATGCTAAAAACTCTATTTTGTTGTGCTGATAGTGCTCCCCCTGACTGTAGACCAGATCTGCAAAAGAAATTTTCTTCAAGAAGAACCATAAACCACCATACACAAAATGACCTTCCTACCAAAAGATTCTATACATACATTCATCACCCAACCAAGTGGGGATCATCCTCCCAACCAAGTGGGGTTACATCAGAAATTTACATATGACAACCAAGTATATTACATCATTCATCCCGAACATAGGCCGTTACATGACCTTGACAAAAGAAATATAAGACATAGAGACAAAACATTAGCAGCAATATTCAGATTAGCATCCATGTACTCCTTCTGTACATGCTCCTCCAAGATCTTCTACAATAATGCAAACAATGCATTATTAGAAGAATATATGCTCCCCCTGAACCTGTGCCATTCGGACTTCGACCAATCCACAAACTAGCGAATGTATGCGTATACCCCATACGAAACTCGCGTACAACCAACAATCTCTGAGACAGACTACATTCAACAGCAAGATGATGCATCAACTACCTCTAGCTTTTTCCTGAGGTATTCAAAGGTCTCCCGGGGTAGCGGTTTGGTGAGTGTATCAGCAACTTGTTCCTTAGAGGGAACATACTCCAATTTGACCTTTTGTTCAAGAACTTGTTCCCGAAGAAAATGATACTTGATTGGTATGTGCTTGGCCTTTGAATGCATGACAGGATTCTTTGAAATACTGATTGCACTTGTACTATCACAGAAGATGGAGATAGGTGGAGTACAAGTGATTTGCATGTCTTGCAATGTTTGCATCATCCAAAGGAGTTGTGTGCAGCAAGATGGTCCAACTACATATCCTGCTTCAGCTGTAGATAATGAAATAGAGCTTTGTTTCTTGCTGAACCAAGATATTAATCTATGACCCCTGAAGAATGCACCACCACTAGTGCTTTTCTTGACATCCACGCTTCTGGCCCAATCTGCATCTGTATAAGCATGAAGTGTGAGATCTGTATCTCGAGGATACCATAAGCCATAGTTTTGAGTTCCTTGAAGGTACTAGAAGATTCTCTTAAATGCCTGAAGATGAGTTTCCTTTGGATTTGCCTGAAACCTTCCAACTATTCCCGTTGCATGCATAATGTCCGGTCGGGTGCCTGTTAGATAGAGCAGACTACCAATCATGGATCTATAGGTTGGTTGATGTACTGCTGCCGACTCATCATTCGCGCTGAGGCTGCATCCTATCATCATAGGGGTACATACTAGTTTTGAATCCTCCATCCCATATGTCTTCAAGATCTGCTTGAGATACTTGGTTTGTGATAGCAAAATATCGTCTTTGTTTCGTTGGACTTGCAAACCAAGGAAATATGTGAGCTCACCAAGCATGGACATTTCAAACTCCTTTTGCATCACGAAGGCAAACTTTTGACTGATGTCTTCTTCATTGCTGCCAAAGATGATATCATGTAAATACACAACAAGTATTAGCAATTTTTCATTATCAACCTTTATATATAGATTGCTGTCAGTTGATCCCTTTATAAAACCTTGTTGATGAAGATATTTATCCAACCGATAATACCACGTCCTAGGAGCCTGTTTAAGACCATAGAGAGGCTTTTTGAGCCTGCATACAAGATTTGGATCATTTCCAAGGATGAACCCATCTGGTTGTTCAATGTACACTTCTTCATTCAAGTCTCCATTCAGAAAGGCAGATTTTACATTCATCTGAAATACTTTGAACTTCTGAAAGCTAGAGAGAGCAAGGAACATTCTTATAGCCTCAAGTCTAGCAACTGGTGCAAGGGTTTCTTCAAAGTCTATGCCCTCTTGTTGCGCATATCCTTACAAAAAAGTCTTGCCTCGTTTCTAACCACATCTCCATTTTCATTTAGTTTATTTTTGAAAATCCACTTTGTCCCTATGGCATTCTTATCTTTTGGTCTAGGAACCAATTCCAAAGTGTTATTCCTTTCAATATGCTCAAGTTCTTCATCCATTGCCTTGACCCAACATTCATCTTTGCATGCCTCTCTTACATTTTGTGGTTCAGTGGAGGAAAGTAATGCCAAATAGCTTGAAGCTTCTGCAATTGTTCTTCTTGTTTGTATGCCTGCCTCCTTTTGCCCCAAAATTTGAGATTCTGAATGATTCTTTTGAACATACCTGGATGTAGTCTTTTCTTCTATCCTTATCTATTCCTCTGGTACCTCATGGGTTTCTTCTTCATCATGAATCTGGTTTGATGTTGATGGATAGTCCTCATCATTTTCAAAGTCTTCAGATCTTACCTGCCTCGGAGTGTTTTCTTTTTCATCCACCACTACATCAATGCTATCGACAATTCTTCCAAGCCTTTTATTGTAACATTTGTATGCTTTGCTGTGAGGAGAATAACGAAGAAGAATGCCTTCATCTGCTCTAGGTTCAAACTTGCCAAGATTTTCATCATTATTTTTAATATAGCATTTGCTTCGAAAGATTTTGAAATGTTTTACTGAAGGAGTCTCACCATACCAGAGCTCATGAAGAGTTTGAGTGTTGTTCACCAGAATACTTGTCTTGTTGAGAATAACAACTACAGCAAATGCGGCTTCACCCCAGAAGGTTGTGGGAGTTCCAGACTCATCAAGCATAGCATGAGCCATTTGTTGAACTGTTATGTTCATCCTTTCCAACACTCCATTTTGCTGAGGAGTCCTAGCTGTAGAGAATTCCCTTCTTATTCCATGTTCTTCACAAAAGTCGAAAAATTCATTCGAGGTAAACTCCCCACCTCTATCAGACCTAAGGCATTTGATTTTGTGATTTGATTCGTTCTCCACCAAGGCTTTGAATGATTTGAACTTTTCAAAGGCTTCGTCTTTGTGCTTCATAATTCCTATCCAACACATCCTGGAAAAGTTGTCAATGAATAATATGAAATATTCTTCTCCTCGAGGTGACCTTTTCCTAGATGGACCACATACATCAGTATGGACAAGTTCAAGTGGCCTGCTAGCTGATACTTCCTTCTTAGGGAATTTAATTCTCGTTTTCTTACCAAACTGACACGATTTGCAAATTGTATTGTCTGGAATTCTGATGTCTGGTAGACCACGAACTGCTTGGTATTTACATGCTTTCCTTATCTGTGAGAAGCTAAGACGCCCCAATCTTCTATGCCATAACTAGTGTTCATAGTTCTTGCTTAGATAGCATTGATGTTGTCCTTCTTTGAATATGTATAAATTATTTGGAGTCCTTATGCCTTTGATCACTGTTTTTCCTGTATCAAGATCACGAACACTACATCCATTTGATCAAAATATTACCCCCATTCGTTGATCACACATTTGACTGACACTCAACAAATTATGCTTTAACCCATCAACATACATAACATTTCCAGCTTTGACCTTTTCTTTCAACTGAACAGAACCTTTACCTTTTATGAGCGCAGGGGTGTCACTTCCAAAAGAGACCTTCTTCTCCTTCTCTAAGGCACTATATGCTTGGAGTTTTTCCTTATCACCCATCATGTGTTTTGAACAACCACTGTCAATGTACCATTTATTTTCTTGCCCTTCTACATATAAAGCTATACCACATCTCTCTGGTTGTGGTTCCTTCATTCTCCATGTTTTGACACTTGAGGCTTGCTCCTTCTGAGTTGTCTGCCGAAACCTGCTCCTGCATTCAGAATCTTCATGACCGAAGTTGTTACAAATAGATCATTCTATTTCATTTTCAAGAGCAGAAAAGTTATTGTAGGTTCTTTTCACGATCCCAGTCATGCTCCTTTGTTTTTGAACTTCTCTAGTCATGATTGTCTTATAGGCAACACATTGAGCTACTTTGTGGCCAAAGTTATGACAAGAGAAACATTGGCCATTGAAGAAACTCCTGTGATTATCAAATCTACCAGCCAAATGATTATAGTTTCTATTGACATCCATTCCTGAGGCAAATTGAGAAGGTTTTACCTGAGGCTGGTTGTAGCTTCTGTTTGTCCTTAAAGTAGATTGTCCCCGATTTACCTGATAGTCTTTGTTCATTCTTGAGGTAAGTTGTCCCTGATTTACCTGATGATTTCTATTAGGCCTTTGCTTGCTCCTCCTTGCTGCATCAAGATAACTTTTGGAGGTGGATGCTTGATATGCTTCTTAATTATATCCCAGACCTGTCTTGATTAGTGGAGAACGCTACACATTGATAATCTCATCCAGAGTTTCAGATCCTTTAACAAATTTAATATTAAGAGCTTTTGTTTTCTCAATCTCTTTTCTAAGACCAACAATTTCACATTCTAACTTTTCATGAAGTTTTTCTTTTTTAGCGAGTTGGAATTGCAGAGTATCAATAATCATATTTTTCTCTTATAAAAAAATTTTGAGTTTAAAAATCTCTTCATACAGACCTTCTTCATCTATAGCATCCATGAAATCATCATCTTCAAAGGCCATTAAGAGTCTATAATTGTTACCTTGTTCATCTTCGTCACTATTTGAAAGTCCATCACTGTCTTCATGAGTGTAATAACTTTTCTTATTTACATTCTGTTTCTTGTTCCATCTAACAGGTTCCTTACCTTTATCAAGCTTGTCTTTATGACGACACTTTGCAGCATAGTGACCGAATCTTCCACAAGCAAAGCATTTGAAAGGTAACTTACCTCTGAATCTTCCAGCACCCCGTTGAAGGTTCTTGACAAAATTTGATTCTTCGTCTTCTTCTGATAGATGTCCTGACTCATAGTAATCTCCTTTGCTTGAAGCCTTGAATGCAGCTTCTCTTCTGTCTGATGGTCCTCCTTTCCTCATTTCGTAAGCGGTCAAAATTCCATGCAGCTATGACATGGTGAGGTTTCGTAGATTCTCCTTTTCTTCTATTGCAGAAACTTTAGATTCAAATTTAGGGGACAAGGATCTTAGAACCTTTTCAACCACAACAGCCTCTTTTACTTCTTCACCCAAATTTTTCATACAATTAACAATATCATCTACACGAAGGAATTAGTTAGCCACACTTTCATCATTGTGCATTCTGAGATTTTCATACTGAATTCTCAGGGTTTGAATTTTTGCTCGTTTTACCTCTTCATCTACTTCATAGCTCAGAACAATCTTGTCCCATATTTCTTTTGCGGATTTATACTGCAAAACCTTGACGAATTCTGATTGAGATAGACATCCTAATAGAGTATTAATAGCCTTTGCATTTGTTTCATATTGCTTTTTACCTGTCGGATCTGTAGGTGTTGTTGACAGAAAAGTGTACCTTGTATCTATGATATCCCAAACTTTTGTACCAAGAGATTGAAGATAGGCAGTGACTCTTACCTTCCAATATATGAATTTTGTCCCATCAAAAATTGGTGGCCTGATCGATGCTTCTCTCTCGTAGTTGCTCATGATGATAGATCTTCCTTCAAGTGATCAAGCTTCTTTTGAAGGACCTGCTCTGATACCAATTGTTAGAAATAATACTGAGAGGGGGGGGGGGGAATCAGTATTATCAAATTCTTTTCAATATTCCCTCTAGATTTATAATTTAATTTATTCTTCAGATGTTGACCATTAATTTGAATTTCAGTACCATATAATAATGAACAGGAACAAGAAAAACAGACAGTCACACCAAAGAACACCAGATATAAGGTGGAAACCCAATGTGGGTGAAAACCACCTGCTGCAATGTGTCTCTATCTTCTTTCAATTAGAAATTTCTTTTACAATGATTTTGTACTGGTGCAGTCCTTTACCAGTACACAGGTTGCAAACTGCAGAGAGCTACAACCCTCTCTCGTTTTCCAGTCTCTCCTGGAAGGGAGCTACAACCCCCTTAGCTCTTGTACTAGCTGAGCTACTAGTACGTAGGTGGTGACCTACTTCTTTTCTTCCAAGGACCACAATTCATCAATTTTAAAACTGGATCCATGAACATCAAATAATCATCAAGTACATGTGAATCAACCAATCTCCTTTTACAATCAACTAATGAGCCTCTCAGAATGCAGTAACTAGATAAGCAATACCAGTAATCTAAACCCAGAATTCAGCAGCAATAGACAAAAGGCAACGAACAAATATTTCAAGAAAAGTCCGCAACTTCACCAATATAAACTTGTGAATATCCGCACTTCTACTGTGTCTAGCCTGCGCAGCTTCGCACCTGATCCATCTGCTGAACTGCGTACCTCCACACCTACATTGTTTACTAAACTGCGGATCTCCGCACCTGATCAATCTGCTGGACTGCGCACCTCTGCACCTGCGACTTCTACTGGACTGTGCACCTCCTCACCTATGCCTTCTACTGGACTGTGTACCTCCGCACCTGCTCCTTCTGCTGGACTGCGTACCTCCGCACCAGCTTCTTTTACTGGACTGCATACCTCCGCACCTGATCTTGTCGCTGAGTTGCGTACCACTGCACCTGCACTATGGATCACCTGTGGACCTCCAAATAGAGCCAAATCGTCAGTCCTCCAATGTGCCATAGACTGTCAGATCCACAGATCTGATCATGTGCCAAAGAGATCATGAACCCTCAATTGATCTGTCTTCTCATGCTCAAGTTCAACTCTAACTCACCAACCGATTACAATTATTTCAGATCTTGTTCCTCTCAAGATATTCAACACACAAGTGCGTAGCCAATTGCTCTCCTTTCCTTTTTATAGGCAAGCCCTTACTCAAACCATGGATCAAAACCATAGAAAGTCAATACAAGGGACCCAAAAACCGGGGTCCAATATTTTAGATGCAATACCATGGACCAAAACCATAGGATCACACACGTCGGACTAGATACCATGGACCCATCATAAAAATTCCCACGTGCGCGTGCTTCTCTGCATGAAAGTGAGGGAATTTGACGTCCGCACCTTTTGTTAGGAGAACCTGCAGGTATGCCTGCACTTCTTGTTCAGGGAACCTGCGGGTCCACAGCTTTTGTTAGGCTCACCTGCGGGTATCACATTTTCTATTATTTTGAGAGCCTGAACATATATTTGCCACTTGAGTGAGTTGCCATCAAGGACAACACCTGTGCCATAGCGCCAAACCTCAGTCATAATGCCAACAATGCTACCTCGACAATCAACCATGCTATCCCTAACCTTGTAACTGTCAACTTGTGCACCTACCAACTATCTCAAATGGAGAGTCTCCTCTCAGCCCATGATAGGCAGTCTCTCATCCAACTGCCTAAGGCAAGCCTCCCACGCCCTGCCCCTTGAATGGAGAGTGTCAAAGCGCAACAACCAAACCCTATGCAACTGTAAGAAACACTTGAAGATGATCGGTGGGTATTTCCCAAAGAGTATGATCAAGAGTCTGCTAGAATGATCAAGAGTAATCCATAGACAACCCTCTCTCCACCTCGGATTCGCTACTAACTCGGTCATCCCCTGTGGTATGTCTAGACAACTCTACCTCCCTCAATCCAATGCATAAGGGTGGGCTAACAAACATGTAGATCGCATTAGTGTGCCTCTTAAGAGAAATGCACGGAAATCTAAATGTGTGGTCTATATGTTTCCCCTCATTAATGGCTGGCCCAAATGATGGTTGCACATCCTCATCCATCATGGACTCTACATTAGCCTCTAATTTCTCCTCCATAGACAACCCAACATGGAAGTCATGCTCACCAGTCAGGTGTAGGTGATTGTCGTCCAATAACTTTGTTATAGATCTGGATTCCTATGTACCTATTGGATCCTCATCAACAATGGGGATGTCTCCTATCACCTCATCAACCTGTGGTGCACTACTATCACCTGAGAACTCGGTCACAACTCGGGATACTTGATCAATGGATACCTCAACAACGAATGACATCTCATCAAGAGTGTATGCGCAACTGCCTCCTAGTCAACCATGACAACTAGAACTACTCCCTCATCTTCTTCCTTAATCCTCTCCGTCATCCCGACATAATTCCACTGAATCCCCATTGGTTTTTGCATGCCTCTTAGTTCAGAGAGCTCCCAAAAAGAGAGGGACACCTTAATGTCATGACTTAACGATTGGTATGCCCTCTAATTTTCTTCTGATAACTCCACATTAATTACCTATAATTTTGGGCATAGTAGATTTGTTGTATAATTGAGAATGGTCTTGATTTCTAATTATGGAATGAATCAACTCTTGCCCCCACATGAATCATCATTTGTTACATCTTAATCACCTCATTTAAGGTTACTACCATATTGTTTAATTCTAATCTTTCTTTAAATCTCATAATTTCTGAACATTTTATTTTGATATTAAAAAAAACATAATGATTCTAAAACTATATCTCCTTAATATTATATAAGAGGAAAAAAGAAAGAAAGGTGCAACAGTGAAAGAGTATTAAAAAAAACTACGCTACTTACTAATAAAATGAATAAACTAATTCTTATTAGAGCCTAACGTATGATCTCTACCCTCGTTACCTTAAAACAAAAGCAAATAAAACTTTTACCATAATAAAATTGATCTAAATGTATCATGATCCATAACTAAACTAGAGGAGGATTGGGCCATAGACTTATTAACTTTCTAATTATTACGTATTGATGCATTTATATTGATGATGTTTTTAGTTGCACAATTCCGTTTCTATATTTTTTAATTATGCCCTTAGGGGTGGTTTATATCGTAACTCGGGTTGAGGCTTTTTTTTTTTGTTTTATTAAAAACATGGTTGAGATTGAATATGGAGAAAATATTATATGTTATCGCTCCACGCACCTAAACGCCCTCCATACCCGCACGTGTCGATTCACATTCTCCTCCAGCTGTTTGGCTACCTAAATGAAAATAACTGTAAGGCCCTCGTGGCTCCATATCTTCTGCAAATCAAACAGCTCCATTTCTGAGTATGGATTTGATTTAAACAGTGAACAAGAAATTAATTTATATATTTATACATGAAGATACACGAACGGGTTAACTCTATCAAGAAACAACAATTTTGATTTATGGTGGAGTATGTGAAGTTGTTAGTATTCTTCTTTGTTTTCTACGAAAGAGTTTCCATGTCCACAATTCTCATCTAAATGAAGAATTTAATGAGAGTCCGCATTGTAAAAATTATTTATTTCTCACATTCTAATGGAAAATATGTGAAGTTATACCAGTATGCAATAATGAACTGTAATTTGTCACATTTAAATCGCTAAAAGCATGCGTCCGTGCAAGAGTTGTTTTAGGTCAATGACGCTTAAGCCCGGGGAAACATCTTAAGTTGAACACATCTTCAATTTAGGATTATATCATGGAACATATCGTCTGCAAATCGATCAGCTCTATTTTGCAGTACGGATTTTAATTAAAACGTCAACTTGAATAGACAGTCTAACCTACTACCAAGGTGCTGCTCCTTCAACCCAAAGTGTTAATTCTCTTACTCCTTCAAGTATTTATTTTATTGGCACCATAATATATCAGTATAGATTAATTGAAGTTCAGATTTCTTAAGTATCGGGAGGAATCAAAGGAATCAAATTATTTATATAATATAAGTTCAGATTCCTTAAGTACTAGGAGGAATCATAATTTTTTTTATAGTAAAATTTGGAGTTTTTTATTTATTTTTGGTTATTATTTAATTTATTTTTTTTTTTCTCGGCAATACTAACTACTATTATATTGATATATACAGTGAAACTTTACATCCAAAGAAGCTGGCTGCCCAGAGCCATGAATGGCTCCATGGGCGGCAGAGACTGACTCATGTGATTGCCTCGCAGGGCGATTCTTGCATAAAGATCAAAAAACTTGACAACATGACTGAGAGATTCCAGAGTAGCAACATGACAGCCCACGCAGGGGTTCCTCAAAAAGGACTTGTAGACGGACCAAACTGTAAAACTTGAAAGCAAAACTCTGAGCCGACAGAAAACGTTTAACGCCATAAACCCAGTACCAACCAGACGACTTCGCGCCCACTGCGACTGTGGTGTCCGCAAGCGGGTCTTAGCTACATATAGAACACAAACCATGACATATAACAAGAAATTGACACAGACCAGAAACCAGGATGCGACTTGAGAAGACCCAACCTGAAAAAAGAAAGCCGAAGCACGAAAGTGACGATGGGAGCTAGTCTTCTGGCTCCTCTTCCTCAATTCTGCGCCAGCCCTCTCCTTCTGCCACGCCTTCCCCCCTAGCCATAGGATTCTGCGAGGTGGAAGGCTGCACAGGGCTACGAAATTGGGAGAGGGGCTGAGGCTGATCTCTACCGTAAGTGCCCACCGCCGTAGAAGACTCCCCAATTGGGAACTTTCCTTTGCCACTCTCAGCGCTGTCCGCTGCTTTAGACGTTTCCCCCATTGGGAGCTTCCCTTTGCCGCGCCCTGAATTGTCCTCCGCCATAACCAGTGATGACTCCTCCTCGTGTTCCTCTGGAATTTTGGTGAAAAGCACAGAGATATGTGCATTGATTCCTGCATTCTCCCTGGAGCTACCCAGTGTGAAGATAACCGAGCCAAATGCTGGGAGCATTGGCTCTCCCTCAGCAGAGCTGCCCACTTCCATGACTTGGCTTGCTGGAATTGGGTTGGCTCCCATTCTTCGGTAGCAATAACAACAGCAACAATGGTGATGAATGTCCGCTGCAGGGGGGCGGGAGGGTTCTCCACGCCCAGGACCTCTCCTGCAAGGCATTCGCTCGCGAACCATGATAACTCCCCCTTCCTCGTGCTGTTCACAAGAGGGCCTAAAGCTTGTGCTGAACCTTCCCACAGCCTGCCGCTTCCAAAATGCAACCAAACAGTGCTCAAAAGAGTATAAACACAGGCTGAGAGGCGCTGGTATGAAGCTAGCCTCCCCCCAGCTCTCCACCACCACCTCACGACATGAATTCTGAGCTCGCAATGGATTCCTCTCCACGCATACTGCCCCCAACACCAGCCAACATTCATTCTTATGCTCATTCCCAAAACTGTTGAAATGACCTGCATTGAATGCAATCCGCAGGCGCGCCATCCCCTCCAGCGGCTCCATTAAGGATGCCTTGAGACATTCTCTGTGCCGGTGTATCGACGGCTTGGGGCATTAAAGGCCCCTTCATATTCACGTGGCCTCCCGTGCTCTGCATGTGGCACTGCCCTATTTCCAACGACGACACCCGCATCCGGGAATTTAAATTTATTTTAATGTAATATATATTTTATGATTTTTTTCTCTTTCAATTATATGTATCTATTTATTATTTTTATTATTATTATTTTACATTCCACTATAATATTTTCTTCATAATAAGTTGCATCCTCATACTAAACTATAATATAACAAAGTTAGAAGTAATTACAACACTTTGCTCGGAAATCCAACATGAATGAAAGAGATAATGATCATTATTATGAAATTCTCAAAAAAATTCAATTCAACATGTATTCATAACAAAAACTATAATGAGCTAATAACACATATTGTTTACAAAGGATTTTTCAGCGAAGATCACATGAGACATCATTTGTCGACGCGTTTCGAACCATCCAGTGTGGTTCATCGTCACGACAAGTTGAAGAAACAGATCCAGCTTAGCAGGTTAAATAGACAGAGCAAAGCCTCCAACGGCTAAAAAGATAACAGATACTTTTGACTAGGTCCAGGGATCAAAAACCCTATTATTAACCTCAGGGGCTAGACCATTAAATAAAATAATAATATGATAAAAATATTAATAAATAATCAAAATAATAAAAATAATTAAACAATTATGTACAATTAGTACCTAAAAATAATTCCTAATAATAGTTAGTTAAAGATAAATAATAAAAATTATATCTTAGGAAAAGTAAATAAATAAATAAATAAATAAATAATAAATAAATAAATAATTAATTAATAAATAAAAATTAATCTAGAGAGGGACCAGTCCCTTAAAAATAATGTTATGATAATAGTTAAATAACCATATTAATGAATAATTAAAATTTTAATAAATAATTAAAAAGCAAATAAGTCTCATCAGTAACTAAAATTAATTCAGAATTAAACTTCTATTCAATTATTAATTATAATTAAAATTATATAAAGTTATATTAAAATTAAAATATAATTAAAATTATATTTATATTAAAATTATATTATCCTAGGGGACCAACCCCTAAAAAGATTTAAAGATAATATTAATAATATTAATAATAATAATAATAATAATAATAATAAAATTAATAATAATAATAATAATAATGATGATAATAATAATAAATCAATAAATAAATAAAAATAAATAAATAAATAGATAAATAAATAAATAAAATAAAATAAGCAAAATCCCGGTAGATGATATTATTTGTGACATTGACTTTGGGATCAGAAATTTACCTGATAGGATCAAGGACACCATCAGGCAAGATTGTGCGGTTGTCTTGAGAAAGGCTAAGGCCCCTAGGAGCAACCTTAGCAAGGAAGAATCTGTCGCTCTCAGATCCTTAAACCAGAACAAGGTTATCATTGTTTTAAAGGCAGACAAGGGTGGTGTTGCCGTCATTCTTAACAAGGCTGATTACCGCAGCAAGATGTTGGATCATCTTCATAATAGTGGTAGCTACAAAAAGCTTCCTAAGAATCCATTAAAGAAGGTTGCTAGGAAGGTGGCGCTTGCCATTAAATCCATTAGCTCAATGAGTTCCCTTCACCATAAACTCATTGAGAGCAACCCAATCACGCCTAGAATCTATGGTCTCCCAAGATTCACAAGGAGGGGGCTCCCCTGAGGCCCATTGTCAACACCATTGGTGGTCCTACCTACCTCCTTGCTAAGTTCCTTGCGTTAAAGCTTAAGCCCTTGGTTGGTCGTACTGAGTCCTTCGTAAAGGACTTTGCTTGCTACATTAAGGAGCTTAAGGACATTAAGCTCGACCCTGGGGACATTCTTGTTAGTTTTGATGTTGTTTCCCTCTTCATTTGCATCCCTATTGGTGAGGCCATGGAGGTGATCAGCCGCCTAACAGATCCTGACACTGCTAAGTTAGTGGAAATCTGTCTTACTTCTACGTTTTTCTGTTTTGAGGGAGAGTTCTTTGAGCAAACCTGCGGGGTTGCCATGGGCTCACCCCTTTCCCCTGTTGTTGCTAATCTTTTCATGGAAGATTTTGATTCCAAGGCTCTAAACTCTTCTAGGCTCCTGCCAAAGCTTTGGAGAAGATATGTGGATGACACCAATGTTATCTGGCCTCATGGCTAAGAGGAATTAGATCTCTTCTTCAATCATCTCAATAATCAATCCTCTGCCATTAAGTTCACCATGGAGAAGGAGGTCGATGGTTGCCTTCCGTTCCTCGATATTCTGATTTCTAAGAATAGTGATGGTTCCCTTGGCCACCAAGTTTTTCGGAAGAAAACGCATACTGAGCAGTATCTTCATGCCAGTTCCCATCATTTCCCGGCTCAAAAGATGGGTGTTCTCAATACCCGAGCTATGCGGGCCCTAAGGATCTCGGATAAGGAGAGTTTGGAGAAGGAGAAATCCCATCTCCTTGATGTCTTTGTTGATAATGGTTATAGTAGATTCCTGGGTCAGAGGGCTTTCCTTAAAGCTTCGAAGAATTCACTGTCTCATCGTGAACCTAAGGAGCGAGTTCCTGGCGTCCTTCTTCCGTATGTTCAAGGGACTACTGATAAGATTGGTAGGATTCTCAGGTCACATGATGTCCGTGTGACCTTTAGGCCCCTGAACACTATTCGCATGTCCCTCAGATCAGCGAAGGATCCTATCGACCCTAAAGATATAAAAGGTATGTACTTGATCCCTTGTTCCTGTGGGACCCCCTACATTGGGGAAACTTGTCGCTCCATTAATCAACGGATTAGTGAGCATGTAGCAGATCTCAAGCATATGCGTACTAAGTCTTCTGCTTTAGCTGAGCACGCCGAGAAAACCAAACATCATGTTTGTATTGAGGAAGCTAGTGTTATTGTGAAGGTTTCACACTTCCATCATTGGAAATTTAGGGAGGCGCTTGAGATTGAAAACAGGTCAAGTAATCTCAATAGAGATGATGGCTGGAAAATCAGTCGGTGTTGGGTCCCAGCACTCTCGTCCTAGTCTCCTCTTTTTTTTTTTTTTTTTTTTTTTTTTTAATTATGTATTTATTACCTATTATTATTCTGAATTGTTTTATTATTATTATCATTAGTATTTTTTTATTTTATTTTATTTATTATTTATTTGTATCTATTTTATTTTTATTTATTTATTTTATTTTATTTTATTTATTATTTATTTATATCTATTTTATTTTTATTTATTTATTTATCTATTTATTTATTTTTATTTATTTATTGATTTTTTTTATTTTTATTATTATTATTATTATTATTATTATTATTTTAATTTATTATTAATATTATTAATATTATTATTATTAATATTAATATTATTAATATTATCTTTAAATCTTTTTAGGGGTTGGTCCCCCTAGGATAATATAATTTTAATATAAATATAATTTTAAATATAATTTTAATTATATTTTAATTTTAATATAACTTTATATAATTATAATTATAATTAATAATTGAATAGAATTTTAATTCTGAATTAATTTTAGTTACTGATGGGACTTATTTGCTTTTTAATTATTTATTAAAATTTTAATTATTCATTAATATTGGTATTTAACTATTATCATAACATTATTTTTAAGGGACTGGTCCCTCTCTAGATTAATTTTTATTTATTTATTTATTAATTAATTAATTTATTATTTATTATTTATTTATTTATTTTTCCTAAGATATAATCTTTATTATTTATCTTTAACTAACTATTATTAGGAATTATTTTTAGGTACTAATCGTACATAACTCTTTAATTATTTTTATTATTTTGATTATTTATTAATATTTTTTATCATATTATTATTTTATTTAATGGTCTATCCCCCAGGTTAATAATAGGGTTTTTGATCCCTAGACCTAGTCAAAAGTAGCTGTTATCTTTTTAGTCGTTGGAGGCTTTGCTCTGTCTATTTAACCTGCTAAGTTGGATCTGTTTCTTCAACTTGTCCTGACGATGAACCACACTGGATGGTTCGAAACGCGTCGAAAAATGATGTCTCATGTGATCTTCGTCGAAAAATCCTTTATAAACTTGATATGGATCACAGAAGCCTAAACTCTAACACATATTGTTGTGAAATTTTTACGAAAAATAATGATATATAAAAATATTATATTAATTAGAAACAATTCAATATTAATTATTAAATTTGTTAATTTATCCCGTTCATAATGAGATTACTATAGGCTCTTGTCATGTAAAATTCTTTACATTTTCACATTTTAACTCTAGAGAAGAACTAACACTTTACTTTCTCAAATTAACCCTCTAAAGGAATTAACCCTAGCTCTTGTTATGTAAAATTATTTACATTCTCAAATTTCAACCATGGAGAGGAATAAAAAATTAAACATATTTGTGTTGTAATTTCTGTAAAATCATTGTGGGAGTATCGTGTTATAATACTGCAAATTGGAGCTTCACTAGATTGATTTAATATTCTATATTAGGCTATGGAAAATAGTAGCATATTGAAACAACTTGGTAATAGGATCTAGTGTGCTTGATAATAAAATGAAAATCTATAAATATTCTTTCTATATTACTTAATTTGCAAATCAATTCAAATACTCCTATGTTATCTTTTTCCTTGGTATTTTTAGCAACTTAAGTCTATAATGATTCAATAAATTATAGGTCCATAAATAAAAACAATCAATTCAAATAATCCATGTTATCTTTTTCCTTGGTAATTTTAGCAACTTGAGGCCATATTGATTCACTAAATTATATGTATATAAATAGAAACAAAATATATTCGGCCAAATTTTAATGGAAATAATTTAGCATTTAGGTTTTAGTTTTACTTTTTGGTATTAATTTCTATTTTATTTTTTAGCTTTTATGTTTTGGTTTTGGGTTTTAATATAGGTTTTATATTTGATTTTAATATTTAGGTTTAGTATTCCCCGATCAGGGTGCATACAAGTATCTCAACGCAATCAATATGTTTAATAGGAGGTACCTCGAAAGAGCAAACCATCACCCTCCACATGTGTGGCATGGCTAGCAGCGTCACTTCCGATATATGATAGATTAATAAGAATGCGGGTGGCAGCAAGAGGCAAGATCAATCTGGGTGTGAGGCATTGGGAGAGTGCATGAAGAGGTCGGAAACTTTGATTTTCAACGGAGATTGCAGTTGTGGAGAAAGGAACGACCATGTATGAGCTCATCTAGGAATAATGTTGGTGAATTGGTACGTTATTTACTCTCTTTCCCTTTTTGCCATGCTGGAATTATGATTTGGGTTGTCCGGGTGTAATCATGTGGGATTTTGAGAGTTCGGGTGTTGCAATGTCTATGCTTGTGTTAGATTGGGGGAGTATATATTTGGAATTGACATGGGGGCATTACTATTTCAATACACTTTAACATATGGCTAATTCACGGGGGGTTTTCTTAGCGTGGTATAAGAAATGCAGAGGGTTGCAAGGAGATCACATGCTGGGTTTGAATGGTTGGAGAATAGAATGCATGTGACCCACCTGAAATTTGTTCGAATGGCCTTGGCTCCGCATCTGAGGGAGGCTGACCCGACAGGGAACTAGGCAAATGTAGCAAAGCCTATGAATGATTGGTGCAATAATACTAAGAGGAATTGGGACGAGGGGAGCATGGTAACTGGCTGCGTGGGAATTTTGTTGTGGCTGTAACTTCCTGGTAGCCTAGGGAAGGAAATCCTTCGAGTCGTACACATGAGAGGTGGATTGTATGGAGCCAAGTTTCTAGAAATCATAATTTTGATTATGAGTTGGAACCACTGTTTGCTTCTGGAAAACATGTTAAACTCTGTTCTGAACCTCGGAAGGTTGGCAAGAATTGTTTTTTAGTTTTATGGGTGCTTGTTGGTCTCTATATAGGTTAATAGGTTGGGAGTAGTTCTGGTTACTCGGAAGGTTGTGAGCTCATATCACCCATGAGCATCCATCGCCATAGAACATCTCAAGGGAAGTTGAACAAATTGGTCCATGTGGTGGCTCGAACTCGCAGCCCTACCCTGCATGGTTGCAACTAGAAATGTAAGGGAAGACAAGATGAAGGGAAATCTAGCAACCTTGGGGGAAAGGCAAGAGGCCATAAAAATTTTCACCATCATCAATGACACAGTCGATGCCTATCATGAGGGCACAAATGAAGAAATACGAAAGTTGATAGAGTAGTGGGAGGCAAACCTCAACCATCACGCAAGATCCATGGAGATTGAAGTAGACCACTGGAGGGTCTTAGTGCCTAACCGAGGGCATACCCGATGTCGAGTGACCCAATTCAATCACATGATGTTCCTCTACTAGTTAATGAAAGGAATTTTGGGCAAGGCGCTAGAACAAATTTCTTTGAATATGTTCGTCGCAGTGCAGACATCCCCATATTACAAAAAGGACTTTGAGAAGCTGTTGTTCCTAACAGAGAAGCAGGACAGGCCCCTCCAGCACATTGAAAAGCATTTGCCTTGCATTTTACACAGAACTTCTGGGTTCGATTGCAAAAGATCTAGTTCCAGTTTAATCTACCTCAGTTGAGAAAGTAGAACAATGAAACTCATGTACCTCTATTTTGTGGATTTCGATGTGGATAACTTTTACTTTTACTTGTAATTATAGGTATGCTAGTAGGAAAGTAGATAGTGAGATATACATGAACATATAATCATATATCGCTTGGGTAGAAAGACTCAAAATGTATCATTTTTGGATGGCATACCATGAGGCCAACAAACTTGGTTTCCCACACGGCAAGTTGAGGCCACCTTACAAATTTTAGAACTGGTTGTAACTTTTAATAGAAATAGGAGATACTACCAAGCTTAACAATATATATATATATATATATATATATATATATATATATATATATATATAGGTTTAGTATTTAATATTCAAATTTAGTATTTAGGTTTGAACATTAAGTTTAAAATATTAGGTACTGGGTTCAAAAAATTGAATTTTAATATTAAGATTACCATGTACTTGACAATTATTAATTTGGTTTATATATGTCTATTCACCTATATCAACCACATATATTAATGTGGTTGTGCTAGTATATTTTTTATGATTTTTTCTCAATAAATTATTTGAAACTATTTACTATTTTTATTATTATTATTTTACACTCCAATGCAACATTTCCTTCATAATATGTTGCATTTTCATACTGAGCTATAATACAACTAAGTTAGAAGTGATTACAACAATTCACTAGGAAATTCAACATGAAGGAAGGAGATAACAATCATTACTCTGAAATACTCAAAATAAATACAATTCATCATTTATTAATAACAAAGGAGATAACAATCATTATTTTGAAATACTAAAAATAAATACAATTCCTCATTTATTAATAACAAATGCTATAATTAGCTAATAAGACATATTATTGTGGAACATTTTATTAAAAAACACTGATATGTACAAAAATTATGTTGCTTAGAAATAGTTCAAAATTAATTATTAAATTTGTTAACATATCTAATTCATAATGAGATCACTATACACTCTTGTTATGTAAAACTCTTTATTTGTTAGGTAAAATTCTTTACATTCTCAAGTTTCAACCTTCCAGAGGAATTAATTCTTTGAATATTGAGTTATAATAGTGCAAAATGATTCAATATTGTAAACTAAGTTAGGGAAACAAATAACATATTGAAACTACTTGATAATATGATTTAGTCATCTATAAATATTCTGTCTACACTAAATCAATTCAAGAATTCAAATAATCCATGCTATCATTGTCCTTCTATTTCTAACAATTAAATCAATTCAAATAATCCATGCTATCATTTTCCTTGGTATCAAGAATTCAAATAATCCATGCTATCATTTTCCTTGCTATTTCTAGCGACATAAGGCTATAATAATTTATGAAAAATATTGATATAAAAATAAAAGGAGAGTATATTCAACCAAATTCTAATGTAAATAATTTAGTTTTTAGGTTTTAGGTTTTATTTTTACATTTGGTTTTAGGTTTTGGTTTTATTCTTTTCTTTTACTATTTTGTTTTTGTTTTGGGGTTTTAATGTAGGTTTAATATTTAGATTTTAATATTTAATATTTAGATTTAGTATTTAGGTTTTAATATTAAGTTTAAAATATTAGGTTATAGGTTTCAAAAACTGAATTTTAATATTAGGGTTATTATATATTTGATAATTATTAATTTGATTGATATATTTTTATGGGTCTATATTAACCACATTTATTAATGTAGTTGTAGTAATTTTTAAAAGTGAAAAAAAACATTTAATTCTATTTTTTTGAGCATATAGATATTTCTCACATCTATAAACTCTAAAAATATTATATACTTATCAACTTATATCAACCACATTTATTAATATAATTATATTAATCTCTAAAAAAAATCTCATTTCTATAAACTTCCTTAAAAATAATATTATTATTCGCGAATAGTGTAAACTTTTGTGACCTAGCATAACCAGTAGTAGCAGAGTTTGAAGCCGCACAAATGATGGCAACTTGGGTAAACCTTCTCCACTACCTATACAGAGTACCAGCTCACCTTATTCATGTACAAAATTATGAATAGTTTTTTATTTTATTTCATTCACATGGATTATAAAACAATTGAACAAATTATAATAGATGTAAAATCGTCATTAATAATCTTCAACAAGATTAATTTCATAACGTCTCTGTAAAACATTGAAGTATTATAATAAAGTATACTCATCTTATATAAAATTAAAATTAAAACATTATCATTAATTTTATTTAATTATATTTAAATAATATAAATGAAAATAGTATTAGTTATTTATAATTTTGGATGATTTTGTATTATAATATAAAATATATATATTGAATTCTGTAATGTTATTTTTTTTAACATTGAAGTATTATAATAAAGTATACTAAACTTATATAAAATTAAAATTAAAATATTATCATTAATTCTATTTAATTATATTTAAATAATATAAATGGAAATAGTATTAGTTATTTATAATTTTGGATGATTTTGTATTATAATATAAAATATATATTGAATTCTGTAATGTTATTTTTTTTTAACATTGAAGTATTATAATAAAGTATACTGACCTTATATAAAATTAAAATTAAAATATTGTCATTAATTTTATTTAATTATATTTAAATAATATACATGAAAATAGTATTAGTTATTTATAATTTTGGATGATTTTGTATTATAATATAAAATATATATATTGAATTCTGTAATGTTAATTTTATTTTTTTAAGTTTAAATGTTAACTGATAATAATGGGGGAAGGGAGAACTGAAACAAATGATATTTTATGAGTGTGAGTTGATTTATTATTTATATTAAAAGAAAATTATATTACTTTTAGTTGGTGATTTGTATTGTGGCATATTTCATTTTTTGCTAAATATTTCTAGGTCTTGTTTATTGGTCTATAAATTTTGATGGATATTTCACTAGATAGTTAGTCACAACAAATATCATAAAATTATATTTAAAAATCTAAAATTTACAGTATTACAGTATTACAGTTTTATATCTCTTTAGATTTATAGATATCTAAGTTACTATTAATAAGCAGAAATATCACATTGGTTTATGGCATATTAAACAATATCCTTAATTTCACTACATATTGGAAAATCTCTTTAATACGCACATTATTTAACCCCTTACAATTATGAACCCAATACAACTTCCCAATTTAAAAAACCCCTAATTTCACTACATATTGTAGGTATCAACTTTTTCATTAACATTTTTTTACCCCTGTATATTTTTTCATTAACTTTAAACTCCATTTTTTATATTTGCCAATATAGAAACTCTTTACCCCCTATATATCCCCCAATATATTATGTCATTTTTTATTCAATATGTATACCCCAATATGAACCCACATGGTATGATATTTCTCCCTTAGTGAAGCCCTTGTGTTATTAATAGCATATGCATGTGAATCAAAATTATGCAGAAAATAGAGGACTCTGATATAAAATCTCACAAACACATTTGACACATGATATGAATTGGGAAACCATTTTGAGAGAAAAAACCAATCAGAAAGTGAGGGTAATCCACTCTCTTTTTTCTAAATGGAAATATGGTTGGAGTATAAAGAAGTATGGCTTGTGGAATGGGGGCTAATATAATGAAAATATTCTCGGTGTGCTATATCACCTATCCCTCTTAGCTACTTTTTCTCAACTATGGAATAAATGCACTCAAAGAAATGGAACCCCTCTTCCTCTTAGTCGCCTAGTTATAAGAAACTTTGATAATCTACTAATGGTTAGGTTTGAAAACCTCAAATCTTAAAAAAAGTTACAATATAGGCTCTTCTAAAGTGTTATCCATCATAATCACATGGCTATCCATTTTTCCATGAATTATGGGGACTGATATGGCATCCTCTTGAATTATGGTGGTGAAAATAGGAAGGTCAACATATGAGTGGCATATCATCTTTTTCCATGAATTATGGGGACTAACATGGCATCCTCTCCTACTGTAGTGGTGAAAATAGGAAGGCCATATTCTTAGTGGCATAACATTCATATATGGACCTTGATTAATGTGACTCTTGTGTGTTTGGAAAGGCCTTTGTGTGTAGAATTAGAAAAAGAGTTTGTCACAAAAGGAGAAAAATTTCACCCCCTAAAAAATGTCATTTGATGCCTCAAAATGCTCCCTAAAGGTTTTAGACATAGTTTAACCAAACTGACTCTCACAAGTAAAAATTGTCTTCTCAGTTGATTATTCCACTTTTTCCACTATAAAAACATCAAAATGAATGAAAAACAATATAATGATAAAATCTAGATCATTTATGCTTCTAGGATTTGTGTGGTTAAGCTATTTTTATATGCCTATAAAAGACAAGCTCTTTTACTAATAAAAAATTCTTATCAAATTATTAACCTATTTACTTATATTTTAGAAAAACAAACTCTTAACCAATAAAAAATAATTTTAGGAAAAAACTTACCAAATTATTAACCTATTTACTTATATTTAAAGGAAAAAACCTTTTATCCAATAGGAAATAGTTCTAAGTCTTATTCTAAAAATAAAATATAATTTATGGCATGATCATATACGTCCATCTAACCTTCATCCTATTTACAAAAATAATATATTACTGTACTTAACATTTACATATATATATATAAACAAGTTTATCAAATTATAATATTCTAATATATGTGATTATAATTAATCCAAATGCAATAAAATTAACCCTTGTAAATATTGTTGATTTACCATATTTATTTTATAAGATTACATTTATATTTCCATTACTTAATGACTAATATGTTAAAATATTTTTATATATTAATATAATTAGAAATTTTATATAATTTATAATTTCGTATTAAATACCATTGTGAGATAGGACAAGAACACTAATATATTATCCCATCATAAATTATGTGAACACAATTGATATAATTAATCAACCTAACATATCCCTCATTAGTATGTTAAATTTTTTTATATATTAATATAATTAGAATTTTTTTTTATAGAATTTAAAATTTCATATTAATTAATATTGCGATATAGGATGAGAACATTAATGGATTACTTCATTATAATTTATATGAACACAATTAATATAAATAATTATTATAATACATTTTTTAATGTTAGATTAATTTGTGGAGTTTTTTTTGTTAAAGTAGTTTTGTTATTGAAAAGTTATGGGTTTAATTTTCTAGATATTTTAGAGATTAAGTTTGGTGTTGGATTTTCTTCGACAACTATTTCATTAACATAGCAATTACTCATCTCGAAAATTTGTTCACACCATAGAAATAATTAATTGTCATAACATTATTAGAATTATGATATAAAATTACATTTTATTACATTATATTATTGAAAATTTTTAATTATGATGTATTTATTATATTAACTAATATTTTTTATTTTATTTTTATTTTTCTGTTTTAGTTGATCTAGAATATGGGTTGTGGATAATAAAAATGTGATGATCTTTTCCAATGTATTTTTCCCAATTAATTTTAACTAAAATTCAATAGAAATTTTTAAAAACTTAAATTTAAATTGTTTAGTCTGTAAAATTCTAGCGGCCAAAAGTTTTTGAGGGTGTTAAATCCATTTATGTATTCAAAAATATATTTTAAAAATTAAAAAATCATAATCTTATATCAAATTATACCATCACATTCCAATGAAAAAGATTATTTAATCTATAAATTATACTACATCCTACAAATATTTCAAAACTTAAATTTTGTACGAAATTATACAACAATTTTGATTATAATGTATTGATTATATTAACTATATATATATTTGGTATTTTGGTTATAATGTATGGATTATATTAACTGTATTTATCTTTTCTTATTTGGGTGTTTTGGTTAACATAGAATTATGGTTATAAGTCTTCCCAGCATTATTTTAATGATATTTTTTTTGAATTTTAATATATTTGTAAAAGGTATTACTTTGTCAAAATTACAACTCACCCTTAAATTTGGAAAAGAATAATATAATTGCTTTAACTCAAACTAACCTAATTAAAAAAAATATTATTATATTTATATGTAAATATAATAATAATACATATCATTATCATTAAATTAATATAATAATAATATTATATATTATTCAATAAATAATAATTTATTAAATATTTTTATTTTACAAACAATCATCTATACATTGTATTTCTAGTAGTTAATTTAAACACTTCACATATAAATTATTAATTTTAATAGAATGTGTGATACTTCTCTCTTTAAAAAAAAAAAATATGGCTATTTTTAGATTATTGTGATTATTATTTGAATTTGATGGCTATGGAGGTCCGGTTTTAAATTGACTGATTATGTAATTACATTTTATATTATCAATAAGAAAATATTTTGATAAACTATGGGAAAAAGTGCATTATTTCAAGAGTAGCATAATGGGAGAAAAAGATTATTCCAAGAGAAAATTATAACTTATTTAGGGAGAAAGTCTAAGTTGGGTGAAAAGCAAGAGAAAATAATAATGAGTGATAAATGTGTGCTTAAAAGGAAAAAGAAAAGAATTTTTCTTAAACAAAACAAAAGGCCTTGTTAATTAAAATCGTGAAAATCCTAAAAGTACGACACTTCCAAGGAAAAATATGGTTGGAAGAAATTATAAAGTACCACTAAGGTATGTAAGAATTATGAGATTGAGGGGAGTTGTTGGTGGCATCTCATTGATTGGGAGGAGCATGCCCTCTCCCATAGTTATTCTAGAAAGTTATTCTAGTCAGATAATTCTAATTGTGTTATTGTATATATATGAAGTTATGTGAGATTTTATTTTACTACGTGTGGATATGTGCATGCATAGTGAAAATAAAATGAAAGGGTACTCATTCCCCATATTGAATCCAGACTTGTTAGTGTAATGCGTTAGTGATTATGTGATTATATATGCTAGATAAAGTATGTGGGATACCGCGTGTTATATCAATGCATAGGGGATATATCATAAGTAAATAAAATATATGCACTAAGATATAAAGGGGATGAGATCAATACAAGTTAATTTGTCACATTATTATATATTACCAAGCTAGTAAAGAAATTTATTAAGAAAAAAAAAGATTGATCTATATGTCTATAGTTATCGTATGCATATATCAAAGAGGAAGCAATGAGTAGGATCAAAACCACATCATAAAAATGGTAAGTTCATAAGAAAACTAGAAAAAACTAGTGAATACAAACAATATTAACTTTGGATAATCCAAACAACTATTCAATTATTTTGTAACGAAACATGGAATATATAGAAAATATGCCTAAACTTATAAAAAGTGCATACAAATCGGTTAGGGGAAAACTCCCTATACTCTAATATCAATCTATTTATTTGGTAAAAAGGAGTTAAGTATCATTTCTTGGAAACACAAATCTATTGGTAAGGAATCTAAGGGATGGCCGTGACAACTCAAGGTCGATGCTAATAAATATAACTGTGCAAAATCTACTGAACATGAGATGAACTTTAAGATAAGAAACTTACTTATCTAAATAATTATAGGACAAAGGGATGGCTTGTTCCTATGACAAGTAATGTCCAGACACGACCTATATAGGCAAAGGGATATTTTGTAATAGAAATAGGCTACAGGGATTTCTATGTCAACCTTATGGATACTTAACTAAAAGTCACAAAAAATAAAAATATAAAGAGTATATTCTATTTAGGAATGTGGCTATTGTACTAGGAGGAATAGTATCAAGAAAAATTACACACACTAGGCATTGATGCATTGAAATTACATATATAACTCATGTTAATATTTCATACTAGAAGTAGACAATCTAATATCTATGGTTATTTAAGAAAATACACTACAATCTTTCATGTTGATGAGAATGAGAGAATGAAACAATTGTAAATAGAAAGTAAGGGAAATAAGTCCATCAAATATTTTGAGAACTGTATTAAAAATAATTTAGTTTATAAAAGCTCATTTAAAGGTCCATCACAAGTGTGAGTGGCTTTTTACCACTCGATAGTTATGTCAAAAGAAAATAAGGACACAATTTTCCATTTAGAACATCTTATTAATGAAATACATACGTTTCCCAAGAATGGAAAAGAGGTATAGTTCCACAACATGCCCATATTAGAAATGGGGTTAGAATCAAAAAGTAAAGGAGAAATTTGACCAATGCATGCATTCCAACCTGCATAATAAATTTACTAGGAATTAAGCCTCACATTATCATTATGACCAAATAATGCAATGAACATGAGTTGAGAGAAAGTTAAAGGGATTTCTTAGTAAATAAATTAGAAACATGAAATATATATATATATGTGGTATTGTGCGATGATAGCTATTAAAGTAGTGTACACCTAAAATAGAAGGGTTTTTAGTGAAGCCATTGGAGCCCTATACAAAGGATATCATCTCCAGAGATTAGTCTTTCAACTAGAATAACCGATGAAGATATACATATACATATATGAAAACCCGTAAGGGAGAGGTTAATTTTAAGTCACTCTATAATGGCTAAAAAACCTTAAAGACAAAAATACTAGGGTAAGTTTTCAAAACCATAGTGAGGGATTAAAACCCAAAACAATATTAAAGATATTAACCTCATTCTAGGTGCGACACTATGCCAAGCCATTAATTTAAAGATTAGAATAAACTTCTAACCAAAAACCCAAAATGGTTTCGACTTCCAAATCATGTGATATAGATGGGAAAACTCTATCACATAAAAATGGAATCATCCTCCCAAGAGGAAGCAATAAGAATGAAAAAAAATATGTAAGGAGTAGCAGAAGCTATGTATAAACTTCATGACAAACCTCGAGAGGGAGCTTCCCTGATGTTTCCACAAGAACTTAAATTGAATAACCACAAGAATGAGGATGTTAATGATAAACATATAAAGATAGAGGAAGAATAGAAAAATATTTGAATATTTAGATTCATAATGTATGGATAAAGTATGGTGAAAGTATGTGATGGTAAAATATATGTGTAAAACCCTTGAACACCATCGAAGGTAAGAAGCAAGCACTTTGAATATGGACATAAACATTGAAGAAGGGTTTCACTGGGGTAGAAGTTGTAAGTCCTTGCATAACCTATAAGGTAAAAGTAATGTAATCGTTAGAAGATACAATGACAAACAAGAAAATTAAAATTTAAACTATTGTGAAATAAAGAAAGTGACATATGTATCTTACCTCAGATTACTTATGGAAATCATCCATGTGGATGAGGAATTTGTGAATATATAGAACAAAAAATAAACCACAAATGTCTAACGGTTATGAAGAACACCTGTCATGAGTAAACGTTGAGGTTTGAAAGCTCATTTGGTCCTCTATGGAGAAAAACCCTGGCGATAGAGAAAAGAACATCAAAATGAAAATGAAAAAAGGTAAATCTTGATTGCCCTAGTCATATGATCATTATTTAACTAATAATATTGAATTTCATCGATTCATCACCACCATATACCTTGAATGGCATGTGAATAAGGTTAGTTAGCCCATCGCTGACTTGTCAGGTGGTTACAATCAAATGGGTGGTGAAAATAAAAACCTTCAACCCCACGTGAGCATACATATATGTTTAATGTTCAATTAAAAATGTGTAACTTATATATCATGATAGAACACAAGGGGGCCACGTAAATCATTTGGTCAAGTCAAATTAAAAGTGGGGCATGCACATACAATAATCCTTGTAATATTATTTAAAGGGGACAAAACCCCCATGGTGTATCATGTATGAAACATATAGTACATATATCATAAATAATAATACATATAAAATGTGTAGGGCGCAAATAATTATATATGGAAAAATATTATTGTGAACCATTGTGTAGAGGTAAGAGTATTGGCTAGAAAAAAGCTCTCATAGTAGACTTATGGGCATTACAAATTACTACATCTTAAATTAAAAATATAGACATGGATAAATAAATGAACGAGCTTAAATAAGTGTAATTCTAAATGTTTATAATAAATTCAGAGAGATGATTGTAAAGGGGTTAAGGGTAAGCTTGGCACTCATGAATTCGAAAGGAAAATGTGGTTATTGTTCCAATTATATCATCAAGACATACTTCACGATGAAGACATATTTCACGATGATGAAAAGTTTCTAAGGTAATGTAATTATGGGAAACCAAGAAAGGCACACCAATCAGAAACCTATCACTGATTGGGCAACCAAGAAAAAATACACTCCTTTCCTTGGAAATATCTAAGTGTAGAAAAGACATAAACATCTAAAAACTAGGAAAGAAGGAAACATCTAAATGTATTTGATTTATCTAATAATGTATTTTCTTTTTATGCAATATAATTTGTAATTACAAATTAAAATAAGCAAAATGTTTGCATTGTTTATAAAATACTCATCTCTCTCTCATTATAAACGATGATATTGTTTGCAGAGGTATTGTGTTCTTCTCTTTTCTTGCATCTAGATTATTATTGATTCTCTAATCAATTTTTTATATCTACATGTAGATCAATTGGTATCAGAGCATAATTTCTTGGAAGCCATCCACCTATTCGAACAATTGTTTTTTTAGGTTCATACATTTCAATCCATTTGGTGGATGAAAATCATGCCTCCCCGTTAAGAGCCCTCATATGCGGACTCAACAGTCCATGATTTAGCCATGGCTCTTCAAGAGCTAATTACGCTGCAGCAATAACGGGGCACATCGAGAAAAATATAGCTTGACACACACTTTCATCTGCCCAAATTCTCAAGCAAAATGAATGGTGAGGTTGTCGATTCTTGGGTCCACAGTCTCTCCAACTATTTGCAAACATGTCCAGTGATGGAAGAGGAAATGAAACTTCAAATTGATAATCTACAATTGGAAGGCCTAACAAAAACATGGTGGGATACTCATCTTGAGAATATATCCTTGGTTTTCTAACTTGGAGAACTAGCAGAGACCAGATCAACAATTATCACATATTGGGATAACTTTTTCTAGGCCTTAAGTGAATGCTTCAATCCCCTTGGATATATCCAAAATATCTTTTTGAAATGGTTATATCTTCGACAACTACCAAATTAATCAATATAAGCTTACATTGATGTCTTCTGCAAGTTACCTATTCAAATCCATATCTCTGATCCATAAGAGGTACTAATGATCAAATTTAATTCTTGTTTGCTAATGCTTTTTTCTTATAATTTGAGTTGTTTGATAATACTTCATTGACCAAGGAATTTATTCAGGCCCTGGTTGTGGAACATAAAGTGGGTCCTCAAGTCTGATCTCCTTAATCTATAAATGGTCTGCCTCCCTCTAGTTTGTCTAATGTGGTCTCTCCCTCATCCCCCACACCTCACAATAAACCTTGGCGTAGATTTCATAAGACCAACTCACATGTTTCTAAAGATTGTAAAGTACTGAAAAAATAGGCCCTAATAAGACTCTTTTTACATAAGCTGAGCAACCAAATGCCACTAACCACTTACATTTGTTTCTCTAGACAACCCCACCAAAGTGGACCCCTATCTCATCCTCATGGTTGCTAACGCACCTAACATATTTGTTTCACCTTTGTTTATCCATAATTGTTAAATCAAACATGAGTTGGCCACTCTTATTCTCGACAATGGGTTTCAAAAGAATCTTGTGGCAAACGACTTGGTTCAATGCCTTTTCCTTCCCAACACTCCCCACCCACACCCTTATCACCTCGGTTGGGTCCAAAATGGTGGTCCTCATCTTACCATCTCCCAACGATGTGTTGTAACCTTTGTTATTGGGCCCTTCTATGATATTGTGGTATGTGGTGTTTCTCCTCTCAATTGTGCTGATTTGTTACTGGGAATTCCATACCAACATGCTCGACATGTTTTTTATCATGCTAAATATCACCAATAACACTTGTAACACAATGGGCACACCTGTGTTTTCACATCTATAGCTAACACGTAAACCCAACCTTCTACTGGCAAATCTCTCGTTAAGAGATTTAATTTAAACCAACATGTTTCTTTGTGCTTGGTTCGCCGGGTCAAGCTAGACAACCTCACCAATCTGGTTTCTCCTAAAATGGCTCATCTAAGCAAATAATTTTCAGATGCGTTCACCCAACCTGTAGGGTCACCTCTAGCATGCTCTTTTGAACACAAAATAGATCTTATTCTTGGTGCTTCCTTACCCAATACCCCATCTTCTAGCCTTGCTCCTTGAGAGGCCGCTAAGATAGAATGCAAAAATGAACAATTGTTGACATCTGGTCATATTGAGCCTTCATCCTCACCATGTGCATCTCTAGCTTTTATTATTCCCAAAAATGATACTCTTGAATGGCACCTTGTTACAGACTACCAAACCATTAATAAATTCACTGATAAAAACCGTTACCCCTTACCCCCCATTAAGGATTTGTTGAACCACTTACATGATGCTTGTTTCTTCACAAATATGGATTTGAAAACAGGATACCATCAAGTTTTCATGCATGCAACTGACACATGGAAAAATTCTTTCAAAATAACATTTGGGCTATTTGAATGGTTGGTCATGCCATTTGGACTGACCAATGCACCGAACACCTTAATGAGATTCATTAATGATGTTTCCAGGGCACACATGGGTGAGTTTGTGGTTATTTACCTTGATCATATTTTTGTATTAAGTAAATCTTGGGAAGATGATATTCAACACATTCAAAACATACTTGAGTTATTGCTAGCGTGACACCTTTAGGTCGAAGAGAAGAAATCCAATTTTGGACAAACATCAGTTTAATATTTTGGATTTATTATTGAAAGCACAAGGGTTCACCCAGATCCCTCTCAAGTACAGGATTTAGCGCAATGGCCAACACATTCCAATGCACGTGACGTCAAGATCTTCATGGGAGGTATTAATTTCTACATAAAATGTGTCTCTCATTTCTCACAGTTGGTTTTCCCTTTGCACCAATTTTCCAAACAAGCAAAGTTTTTTTGGGATGTTGAATCTGAGCGAAAATTTTCTCAACTCAAGAATGCATTATGATTTGCCCTTGTTCTTCATTTTCTCGATATGGATCAACCATCTGAGATGGAACTAATGCCTCTCAATTTTCCATTGGAGTTGTTCTTAAATAGTGAGGCCAGCCCGTGGCATACCATTCTAAGGCGATTGTGGATGATAAGCTCATGTACAACACATATGACAAGGAATTCTACAATTTCGTGCAAGTGTTGAAGTAGCGGCACCATTACATTCTTGGCAAAGAGATTATCCTCCATATAGATCATAACCCAATGATATTCATCAACTAACAACACGAGATTGAAGAGAAAAACCATCTAAAGTGGGTTGATTACTTTTAACAATTCCATCTGGTGATTAAATTTAAGAAGGGAACAACTAATAAAATGGTTGGTTTTTTAAGTCGACCACCTACTTAGGTCCTACACACTCTATAGGTGCGTTGTGCTACATATGGTGCCTCGAAAGGTATGTAT
Organism: Pinus tabuliformis; assembly: GCA_031772625.1. NCBI lineage: Eukaryota > Viridiplantae > Streptophyta > Pinopsida > Pinales > Pinaceae > Pinus > Pinus tabuliformis. The sequence continues at coordinate 199,518,648 of CM062813.1, forward strand.
TCAAACAATTTGGTCTTTGGGGAGATATGGGAAACTCTGCAGCAACCTGTAGTCATAAACCAAACTCCCTTTCTTGATTATACCATTCGAGATGATTGGTTGTATAAACTTAACCAACTCTATGTGCCACAATCTGATGATCATCTCCTTCTCATATGTGAAGCGCATGCCAATTTGCGTGCAGGGAATTTTAGCACATCCAAGACCATTATCAATCTTAAAAGCCACTTCTATTGGCCTTCCTTACCCAAGAAATTTGAAAAATTCATCCGCGCATGTTCTTTCTATTCACATAGAAAACCCTCAAACTATAAGCACGGTTTGTATTAGCCATTTCCAATTCCCTCCTGTCCTTTGGAATCCATTTCCATGGAATTTTTAATTGGTCTTCCTAATACTTTCAACAAACATGATGTTATTTGGGGAGTGTTATGTCGTTTCTCCAAGACAATTATCTTTCTTCCTTGTCATAAGACTACCTCTGCTAATCAGACTATCAATCTCTTCTTCCAACATGTTTTGCCACACTTTTATTTTCCAAGTAGCATTATTTCTGATCATGACTCTTTTTTCCTTAATACATTCTGGTGTACTCTTTGGTATTTTTAGTGTTACCAACTTCCTTTTTCCATTTCCTTTCACCCACAAACAGATGAACAAACTGAAGTTGTCAATTGTACTTTGGTTCAATCCCTTCACAATTATTTTCATAGAAAAAATAGTGGGATACATATTTCCACATCATTCAACTTATTTACAATAGGAAGACACACTCCTCCACTGGTTTCCCGCCTTTTGAGGGTTTTTGGATTTCAACGAAGTGTACCCTTTGAGATGGCACTGGCTATCACCCATGCTGGGTCTACACATCAACAAAAGGAAGAAAAATCATCTCATCATTTCATACACTCCATATCTCAACACTAGACTCAAATAAATATTTCTTTGTAGGCAGCCCAAGATGGCACCAAACATAGGCATGGAAAGTAGTGAACACCTTTGCCTTTTTAACCTGGAGATCATGTCTAGCTCTTATTGGACAAGCAATGCTTCAAAGGACAAAATCATAAGTTGCGCCCTTTGCGATATGGTGCATATACTGTTTTGGAATGCATTGGCGACAATGCATATCTCTTCGATGTGCTTTCCTAGCTTGGGATCCATGATGTGATTAATGTTAATAATATCAAGCTCTTTGAACCACCTCTCCCTGAGGAATTTGTTCCACTTCATTATCAAGTGGATAATATTCCATATTTTCATCTTTCTCTACTCCAAGAAAAGGAATACATGCCAGCAGCCATACTTATCATATATGATTTGTCAGAAGGGACACACACCAACAAAACAAAAATCGATGACTGCAAAAACATTGCAATGCACATTCCCTCATTTGGTGGAGGAAGCAGGGATGTTTCCTTCTCTAAACAGGGAGGAATTGGGAAACCAAGAAAGACACACCAAGCATAAACCTCTAACAGATTTGGAAACCAAGAAAATATGCACTCCTTTCATTGGAAACATCTAAGAGTAGAAAAGAAGGAAACATCTAAAAACCTAGGAAAGAAGGAAACATATCAAAGTATTTTTTTTATCGAATAATGTATTTGAATTTTATGCAATATATTTTGTAATTGAAAATTAAGATAAGGAGCATGTTTGCATTATTTATAAAATGTTCATCTCTCTCTAATAATAAATGATGATATTGTTTCCAGAGTTGTTGTGTTCTTCTCTTTTATTGCATCTAGATTGTTATGTGATTCTCTGAATCATTTTTTTATATCTCTAGGTAGATCAATTGATGTCAAAATAATTTTTCATTTAAGTGTGTGATTGGGATACATTACATGTGGTATTCGAGTTATATTTTCAAAGTGTGAGGACAAAGGGCCAAACCACATCTTAATTTCAATACAATGATTGTTGCATCTATAAAAACTAATAAAGTTTTTGTTGTGATGAAAAACATAAATAAGAAGAAAATAATACAACGATGGAAAAAACTTCTACCAAATCTCCTGGTGAAGGAGACAAAATTTGGGTGCAATTGAGGGATGAAGCTTCACCTCTTAGAACCAAACTATTATAAATGGTAAAATACATGAGATAATAGTTGACCAGAATCAAGGCTAGTAATGAGCAGTTTCTAAAGGCAAGTGTAGAGTGCGAGAAGCTCATTAAAGATTTATCTGAAAATGAACATCACAAACCTCTAGATATAGACGAAGAGGAAGGAAGAAAGGACTCGTTAAAGTGGAAATGTTCAAATGGAAATGATGAAAGTAAGAATGATAATTATGAAAATGAGAATGAAAAAAGTGAAAGTGAGGAAGAATCAAATAAAACATCTCCAAAATAACAGAAACTAAGGAAGAGAAAGAAAACAAAACTCCAAGGGGAGTTCAAAATGATAATACCAACTACTTTTGATCGTGAAAAAGAAGAGAGAAGAAAATAATGACTGTTAAACATGCCCAAATATTTCCATGTATATTAATATTCCAAAAACCTAAAAGTGATAGTAGTGGTCTACCAATTGGAAGGCAAATATTTAGTATGGTGGGAAGAAGTAAGAATAGTGCATAGTGTAGAAGAAAAATTAGTAAGTTAGGAATAATTCCAAAAATATTTGAAGGAAAAATACATAACTGAAAATATTATGATGAAAACGTAAAATAATTTCACGATTTAAAATTGGGTCAAATGAGTATGGATGGATTTGTGCCCAAATTTACAAATTAGTTGTGGCATGTTCCCTATCTTAAAGAAGAAAAAGTGAATATGTAGTGTATTCTTATTTGTCTCCCTCTTCCATATAAGGAAAGAAATAATTTTGATAATCCCAAAAAAGGGACAAATTTGTGTACAAAGAAATGATCTATTATCAACAGTTCAAACATAAAGTTCATGGATCAAAATCATGGCCCAATAAGGAAAAGAACATATTTGAAACTAGGATTAAAAGGAAAAAATCCTCTATTATAAATGTTTTTGGGAAAAATCATCATCCCAAAAACATTAATAGAAATAATTAGCCATGGCCTAAATGGTCTCAAATAGGTTCAAAAAAAATTACATGAATATCAAAGGAATAAGTGGTGGAAAGAAGAGGTAACTATTAAAGTGTTGGGGTTGTGGAGAAACCCATCTACTCAGAAACTGCCCATAGAATACTAGATGAGTTCAAGTCTTATAGGAAGTACAAGAGGTATCTACAGTAAACGATGTAGCAAAAAAATACCAAGAATTAATACAACATTATAATACGCTTAAGAAAAACATCAATAAATAATTATCTAAATTGAAGGTATGATCTTAAACTAGCTTGGTTTTATTTTAGTAGATCCATGAGCAAGAGAATCATGTGATTTCACATGAATCAAGAAATATAAAAGACCACGAGAAAATTTAATATTTCCTTATTCAAAATTAGTCATTACATTCAAACCATTAGAATTAATTGTCTCTACATGGCTCTCTCTTTATTTAATCTGATGATGATATCTGATTCTCCATCTTGTGTTGAAGATGAACCACACTAGATGGTTGAAAACACATTGAAAAAACATTTTTGATGTGATTTTTTACCGAAATATTTCTCATCATTAAAAAAATATGTTGTTTACGATCTTGAGCTAGATGCAGGTATACGTGCAGTAAATATGTGGAGGAATTATCAATTAGGGAAAAAGATTACTCTTATTACTCATCAGATTAGTTTGAAGTATTTTTTTAGGAAAACTAATTTGAACACTAGGAAAGCAAGGTGGATGGAATTTATGAGCGAGTTTAAGTTTGATATTAAACACAACAAGGGGACCTAAATTAAGGTAGTAGATGCACCAAGTAGGAATGCAACTCAGATTTATGATATTGTTGTCAACAGTAGAAAAATAGATTTTGTAGGAAAAATCAATGTAGAAGCTTTAAAGGATGAAATTTATGGATAGTTAGAACAAAAATTAAACAACACAGACTATTCTGGTTATGGTGAACACTAAGATGGGTTATTCACTTTTAGAAACATAATATACATTCCAAATGAAATTGCTTTGAAATAGTTGATTAGGCATGAACATCAATGGAAACCCTTTTTAGGCCACCCAGAAAACCAAAAAATGATTACAACCTTAAGAAAAAAGTTTTAATATCCAGGAATGAAAGGGGAAGTGACAGAGTATCTAGAAAAGTGTCTAGAGTAATAACAAGTTATGGTGGAAGACTAACACCTTGCCGGACTACTAAATCCTTTACGCATTCCACAATGGAAATAGGAAATCATTTCTTTGGATTTCATTATTGGTCTACCTAAAACTAGGAAACAACATGAGTTAATCATGTTGGCAGTGTAAAATCTAAGAAAGTCAGCTCACTTTGTATATGTCCACTTGACATATAAAGCAATGCAAATTGTAGACATTTTCATGAAGGATATTTTTCTATTGCATGGGATACAAAAAAAAATATATTAGGTTGGGATTCTAAGTTTACTTCTAATTTATGGAAAACACTATTTGCAGGAATGGGTACACAACTAAAATTGAGTACAACCTAGCACCCCCAAAGAGATGGTAAAAAATAAACAACAAACCAAATACTTGGGGATATTTTGCATATGTATGTTATGTACAAGCCCAAAAAGTGGGATGATTATTTGCACTTATTAGAATTTTCTTAGAGTAACATCTATCAATAATCCATTAAAATTATTCCATTCAAAGCTTTCTATGGATGGAAGCACCAAATTCCTTTAATTTGGAGTCAATACATAGGTTAATTTTAGGACCTAATCCTCTATAAGAGATGAAACAATTGGTAAATAAGATAAGAAATAATTTGAAAAATCCCCAAGATAGGTGGAATATTTATGTAGGGAATTCATAAGGAGTACAGTGCAGCAAATCATGTGCACATCAAAATTAAACTAAAGAAAATTACTTTGAAATTGGGAAGTTTTTCTATGTTAGCTCCTAGGCTCTATTGACTGTTCAAGATACTAGCTAGAGTATGGTAAGCGGCCTACTAGCTAGAACTGTCAGGTCAATTAAAAGTGCATAATGTCTTTCATTTTTCCTTGTTGAAGAAGTATATTTATGATCCTACTCATGTGATTGATTGGAATGTGGCGCAGGTCGAAGCAAAAGTAGAATTCAAGGTCAAACCACTTCAAATATTAAATCATAAGGAAAATTATCTTTAGAATCGAGTCATATCCTAGGTTAAAGTGTAATGGAAGCACTTCAACCCATAGGAGGATACCTGGTATATGTAAGATAAAATGCACAAGAAATTTACTACTTTGTTATAGAAGTGATGGGAATTGGAAAACACTGAGGATGGTGTTTATTTTGGGAAGGGGAAGTTGTGATACAATTGTGTTTTTCTTTTAAAGGGTCTAACTGTTTTTAGACTATTTTGATTATTGTTTTACCTTAATGGATATGGAGGTTAGGATTTGAATTGACTAATTATGTATTTAACTTTTATATTGTGAATAAACATTTTTATTTTGATAAACTATGGGAAAGAGAACATGAGTAATAGAGACCGATTGCTATCTTAGAATATTGTTAAGTGTTCAAGTCCATATGATGGACCTTCCTAAATCTTCTCTTAAAAATATCAAGAGAAAACTGGTATTTCAAGAATAACATAATGGGATATAAAGATTGTGATAAGTCAAAATTCTAACTTAGCTGGAGATAAATGTTAAGCTGCATGAAAAGCAAGAGAAGAGCACATTGAGAAAGAGAGGTATGCTTTAAAGGAAAAAAAAATTACTTTTTCCTAAATAAAAATAAAAACCTATGTAATTAAAAAGGGCGTATACCTCCCGGATGCGGGTGACATCACTGTCCATGCCGAGTGTTAGAACAGTTATGAGGCATGTGGCTTGTCACATGGGCCTCTGTCAGCCCGGACAAGCCACGCCAAGCCAAGGAGCAGGCTCCTTAAATTCGCCGGAAGGCGATGCAATCAGCAAATTCGCAATGTTTGGCGAGGAGAGGAATGTAGTTAGGCTGTCTAGTCTGGAGCAGGGGAACGACGAGGGAATGTACAGGAGGTTGCAGGCGCCATTCAATGCGCTGCAATATCCGAGGAGCATGGTAGCTATTAAGGTTGCCTCCCTGACCTCTCTGCCGCATACCAGGCCGTTTGAGTGGGTTATTGCTTGGAACAAGGTTTCTGGAGGAATTGTTGGAGAGGAAGGCCATAGCCATATGCCAAGGGAGAGGCTCAGGATGAGCAGTCGCAGAGGTATGTCTCGAGGGCGTTCTACCTCTCAGAGGCCCGAAATCTCTCCTTCGTCCTCAGTTGAAATTACCTCTGAGCAAAACAGGCCTCCAGGCCGCAATGCTAGAGGCAATTGGGGCATTCCGGAGTGTGGTCACTCGGAACATCCGGCCATTCGTTACAGAATTCCCTGTGCTTTTGCTAATAACACTCTCATAGTGTCGGTTACTGTGGAGCATTGTAGCAGTGCTCGGGGGCGCTTGGATACGGTGACTGTCCCGCGGGTCGACATGGAGACTCCCACTGTGGATTTCACGCGTCCGGTTCAGACGGATGAAGCTGCCCCAGCGAACCTGTTCAGAGAAGCTCGTGCCAGGGTAAGGAACCTGCTCAAAGGAGCTCGTGCCAGGGTAAGGATGCAGCGGAAAAGCTCAAGGGTCCAGCATATGATGAACCTCACACCACGGATGACGATTAACTCAGCAGTCGCCAAGTCTGGGCAGCAAGGAATGAATTTCTCTGACCTTTTCATTTTCATGATTTTGTATATCTATTATGGAGTTTATGTCTGTAATTTCGGTCCATATCACCATAGTCTCAGCCCACGCATCGTTCAACATGTTCACCATGTTGTTTTCCATACACAGCGTGTCGATTTGTGTTCACCTTGTCCAGTAATGCATCCATCGTGTCAGTTTCGATACTCACCGTGTCATGTAATGAATCCACCGTGTCGATTACTGTATGCTACGTGTCGCTCTTCTATGCAAGGTAGCAATGACTGATATCTTCTCTGAAGGTACAGGGCTTTGGCCCAGATGTAATTTTTGTAATATTTTTGACTTTTTGTAATATAAATAGATCAGTGTTATCGAGAAAAAAAAAAAAAGGGCGTATACCCTAAAATGAAGATGTTGTTAAGGAAAAATCTACATGGAAGAAATTACAAAAGTATTGTTATACACCATTTTGTCGCATCTAGTCAATAGGCCTACAAACCAAATCAATTACCATTTGCGAACACGTTTTCATCGTCCCTACACAGAGCCCTAAGAATAAGCTTTCCACATGCCTCTGTTTCTCGGTCTAACTACCAAAAATCAATTCTTTTAAGGCCCATCATACCCTGCCCCCTTAGAGATATGTGTTCAACAACAATTTTCTCCATTCTGCACTAGAGTTTGTTTAACCATTTACTTTGGATAATAAGCTTGAATCTTATCAGATCCTACCTTGGAAATTTCACCTCTTATCCCTTGAGCTCATCATCCCATCTTAAGTGGATCTGAAGGCTATATTGGTAAATGGATAAGAATTCCTAAACTACCATCCCTCTCCTATAAAGTGACTGCCATCTAAAACATCAAGGTTGGATTTTGGACACTCATCATGCCCTCATGCTACTGCCTTGAATCTAAGAGATTCATAATCTTCATGCATTAGGGTTACATTCAGGTGTGCTTTGTGAGAAGGAAGGACAAGTAAACTTGGGGGGGTATCTACAAGATCAACTACTATTATTTGTTGTAAACTCTCTCCTATTAATTTAAATACAAAGAGTATATTTTTTTCTAATATGTGTTATGTTACATTTAAATTCATGTATTTCAATGCTCTGTTGATCCATTGAATAGAGAAAATGAATTATGCTACGTAGATTTTCTAGATCTTTACCTTGTTGTGAATGTATTTATAGGTTCTAATTATAGAAATCAGAGCTATGATTGGAGCTTACAAGCCAATAGGAAAGTAAAGCTAGCGATGGATTCCAAGTAAGCCTCTTTTCCATTCTTCAGAATCTCTAAGGGAAACTTTATATTCTTTTCTCTATGTTGTTCTAGACCAGTCCAGTAGGGATAAGGAAGATACTTTTCTCCCCAATCGTAAATTCTGCATAACAAATTGGTGACTCCATTGGGGACTACTTATTTCCCTTAGTGGTTTCCTTGATCTTAACCTTTATTTCACCTCATGAACAGACCTTCATTACCTCAATCATTTTGGATTGAACCTAGGAAGACCTTTCATTGAGCTTGATTTTTTTTTTTTTGTGTCAGTAATCGGCCCAATCTTGATCAGTGCTCCCCCTAGTCTAGAGACAGAGCATTGCAAGATTCATTGGCCCTCTTTGAACCTACACTCAAGAGCACTAGTTTCCTTTCATCACCTGCGTTGACCCCTATTTGATGCAAAAAAGCTTCCATTTTATGATTTTCTCTCTTATTTTCTTTGTTCCAGTTGGTTCTCCTTGTGTCCCTGAGTGTAACTTGGTTTCTGAAAATCCTTTGTCTTATTTTATTTTGGTTTTTATTTTCTTTGATAAGACTTTTTGTATATTTTTCTTTGTTCTTGTCAAGTAGACCATTAGAAATTTGGCTCCTTGATCATTGATTTCTTAAAATAATTGGTGTTTTAGTCATCTTTCTGAATAGTTTCATTATCTGTTATTTAGAAAACATCTTAGCTTTCATCTGAAAATTAAGAGGATTGAAAAGAAAATATCATGCATTTTGCATTCTATTTAGGGATTTTGTGTGTGAAATTGGAATTTGGAATAGTTTAATTAGGGGAATAGATTTAATGATCTAGTTTGTTGCATATTATATTCCGCATCATTATTTGTTCTCTTCCCTCCCATACATAGATTTTAATTGAAAATAATATTTCCTTTTATCATGATATATTGCATCTTTAGGATATTCAGGTGATATCAGTGGTGAGCCTTGAAAATTGAAACATAATTCAAGACAAAATTTAAAATTTATTGAATCAATCTTAAGGATAATTTGAAACATTAACGCAAAAATCTATAGGTTTAAGCTAGAGATGTGTTTCAGTTTCTATAAACATCGGAGCTCTCATTTTTTCCAGTGTTGCATTTTGAGGGTGATATCCCATTCCACATGCATAACTATATCAAACCATTATCCACGTACCTCCAGGTATATTGGATGGCACACAATGCATGGAAAGTATATGGGAATGCTCTTATCGTAGGGTTACACATTAGACAACACTAACACAAACTGCAATTCCACATATCGTCGAGTATATTTTGCAACTCCATCATAGGTATCTATCCTCACCTTAGGTAACTGAGTCGATTGTCTTGTATGCTTTGATACACTAAACACAACATTTGGGGAGATTGCCTGCCTGTATATAAATCCTTAGTTCTCCAAGATGGTATTTGAAGTTCACAGTTGCTTGGTAAACCTTTATGCTTAGATTACCTTGCTTGATCTATTTTTGTTATTAATTTTTACAATTTATTAAACCAACGTGGAAGAACAAAAGCCTACACTCCTTCATTTGCGTAGAATGTAAAATAAGCCTCCTCTTCCACCTGAGGCAACTCTTGGTTTTCTTCAGAAAAACAAGGAGAAACAAACTATCAAATCTAGTACTTTGGGAGCTACTACTTCTAGTCCCCCACTTGAAATAAAAGCACTAGAATCATCCTTTCCTGTGAGAATTAAACCTGAGATTACTTCTCCATTAGCTGGTGAGTCGAATAGAGTCCAAAAAGAAGCATCTGAAATCTCATTACCTGAGGTTATTGAACCTGACTATACTAAATCAGAGACAACAAAACCTAAGGTGATAAAACCTAAGGTACCTCAGTTGTCTACACCTATTATTTTATAACCTTCCTCTTCTCTTCCTCTGTCTCAAACCCAACCAAAACCAATATATCTTGGACCTGGCGATGAACCACTTCTCGCTGATCTTGTGAGTATTAAAGAGATTCCTCGTGAAGATCCTAAACCCTCCTCTCATATTCGAGTAGGAGCTCATTTTTATTAGGCCCATCCTTTTCCTTCCGTTCATACTCCATCACAACCTCCTTTGTTTAGCTATTTTTGTCTCAATTCACCTTTAAATTTCCCTTGGCAACCCTTTTTGGGATAGTTAAACATGACTGGATCTGGTATGGTTTCTTAACCTATATCTTCTACAATGGAAAAGACAACCCATGTTTCAACTTCATCCATGTTTGTAACATCGGTAGAGACACATTTATATGGTGGCCCTTCCATAACGCCTAGTTACGAATTTTTGTCAGGTACCTTTTCTGGCGCAGCATCTAGTCCATGCACGTCTTCGAAGTCATCTATACCTGGAATTATATATGGAACTTATTTTATGAGTGCTACACATTCTACTCTTCCTCCTCCATCTACTCCTATGGTTTAGTATAAGGTAGTGGGTATGGACACCTACAACAACCCAATCCACCTCTTAGTGGGAACCCTCCTCTTGGGGGGAAGTTTCTTCCATATTAACCTCCTCTTTCAGTAGTGGGTAACATGTTTTATGGATATTTTGATCTCCTAGAGTTAATGCTTAAGATAATATGAGTCCTCCACATTTCAGAATGGCTACTAATGTTTGGAAACCTACCGTGCCTGCACAACCTAGCTCGTTTGTGGCTTAATCTTTAAGTTCTCAGCATGTTCCACCTACATCTTAGATTCTTGTTTATCAGCCCATATCTTAACTTATTCAGGCTCAAGTGAATGTGAGCCAACCTTTAGAGGTTTCATCTTTAATTCAACCTATTCCAATGGTATATGTCACTTTGTAAGCCATGTATACCCAGCCTTTTAAAGGTAACTTATAGTCACAACTCCTTGGTCAGGACATTCTTCAAATTAAAGTGGGTCATAATGTATATGGTATAACACAAGAACAACCTAACCAACCTTATGTTGGAATGATGCAAAATCCCACAGGGAGATAGTATTAATTGTATCAAGGTATACCTAAGATATCTTATGGTAAACAAATCGAAACCCATTCATTTCAATGTTTACAAGGTTATCCTGCGGTTGAGAAATAAGGCTATGTGTATACTGGCTATCAAAATCCTCCCTATCCCAGAACACAAATACCTATTTCTCAACCCATCCCATCTTACCGAGGGTATCCTCCACCAGATTCCATTCATAGCAACTTTCAAATTGTCAAATCTGACCAAGCTCACCAATGATCCCATTGCTCATTCTCCTCAGTGGCCAGTTATTCCCACAAAATTTCTCAGTGATATCCATAAATTCAATGGAAATCATGGAGAATACCCAACTACATATGTGATGACTTATCATGTGTGGTGTTATTCAAACTCTCTCAATGATGACTTTGTTCACAGTGGGTCTTTCCCAGTGCACACTCACCGGTATGACAAAAAATTGGTATATTGAACTACCATGAGCTTAATTAAATAATTTAAACGCCTTAGCTACAACAATCTTAACATATTTCTAGTTATCCATTTGATATGGGACTAGAACTGTACTTTTAAACAATTTCAAACAGACTGATGCCACTCACATTTTGGATCACATTCATGAGCGATGACATCATCATCATTTGGTTCAAACTATTGTTCTTGACCAATTGTTAATCAAATGGCTCATTAAGTCCATGTGTCCATCCATCACATAAGACATCACCAAGGGTGATGTTTTGATAGAAGAGCAGGTAATTTCTTGTGCCTAATATTTGGATCTTCTTTATACCTAATCTGGCATGCTCTATGATAAAATTCCAAACTCTCTGCGACCTTCGAGTATTGTTCCTCAACCTCCTAGTAAAGAATCACATGTTGCTAATGGCGTGATTGGTTTTGCCATATAGTAGTAGGCAAGTAAACCATCTAGTTCAAATCTTCTTATGGCTACCCAAATCCCTCCTTCCATATTTCCTATAGCTTCTACTTCTGAGATCAGTGTTGTTCAATCTTCCAAAGGAAAATCTCAGCAGCGAGGAATTAAGAACAGACGAAAATGTAAACATAAGAAATATAATCCTTTGTAGGATAAACAAAACAATCAGTCTTCTAAACAAAAGAGAAAACCTCACTATCCATGTTTGATTTACAACGAGGAGCATTCCACTTGTGACTGTCCACACCGAGCATAACCGAATCAATACCTCAAATCATCTGCTACACCCTCTATGTTGACAGATTCGTTTTTGAATCGAGAAACCAATATGAATGCCCAGGACCCACTTCCTCTAACTCGGTTTTGATGCTTTCCTCTACTAAGCTGAAAAATGATGTTATGGTGGCTACCCGAAATAAATACTACGGTAATGTGAATCACGGAAAATTTTAAGGATGGAAAATGATCTTCAAGTTTAAAAACATTGGTGAAACTCACTAGTCCCTAATATGAAAATTATAAAATTTTTATTGATGTATTTGTAAAATTATTAAAATTTATAATTAGTTTATATATACTCTCTATATAATGTTGGTGATTTTTACGGCAAAATAATTTTATATTGCAAAATTTGGGTGAATCATTCTTATAAAAAATGGAAATTAACAAATTGTTTTTCTGCAAAACTCGTGGAAAATTAGCCCACTTGCAAATATTAGCCCCTAAAATTTTCCATGATGTGAATCCCTCGAATGGTTAGGCTACCATTCAACCTTCTAGTTCAATTACATCTCCATTGGATCCTGTTATGAATGTGTTTCCTATCAAATTGACAATTAATATTCCTAAAGGAATTATCCATAAATCTACATTCAACCCTCACGCAAGAATTTCTCATAATTATAACACAATTGGGGATCTGGGTCAAGCTCCTTTAGCGATGTAGACTCTTGAATTATTGCTAAATTTTCCTACCCAGAAGAAGGATTTTCTTTCCGCAATTCGATGTATTGATTCTTTGGATTCCAACCTAGTAGGTTTTAGCCATGAGAATCACTTTGAGCCCAATTCGCCTTCATGATTCAAGTTGTTATTGGTGGTAAGAATATCTATCACTCCAATGTGGATGAAGGAGCCTCAACCTATATCATGTCCCTTTCTTCCTAGAAGTCCATTGGTTCTCCACACTTTAATTATTCATTGACTACTCTGAAGGATTTTGACGGAAGAGCCTTCACACCTTGTGGAATTCTGAGTTTGTTACAAGTAGAATTAGGTGGCAAGACAGTATTGGTAAAAGTCAAATTTATTGACGAACCACTAGATTATAATCTTCTTCTAGATCATCCATGGGTGTTGTTATTTCAACATATTGTTGGATGATTTCTTTCCCAAATAAGGCAGGAATAGTAGCCATTGACCAGCTCACTTTCTTTGCCACCAATTTTCAAGTTACTGGAAGTGCCCCTCTTGTGGGAGAAATCGCACACCCATACCAGCATGTCGAGGTAGGACTAGTTAACGATTTTTCCCTCATGGGAACATTTTCTCTTCCCCCTCCTTCTCCTAACACTTATAATCGAGTTTCCCATGTGAATATTATATCTTCTTGTACTACTCTGACTGATCCGTGGGTAGCGCTAGATGAACCCAATATTTACACTTTTGTTCACTGCATGTCACTTAGTCCCATTGAGCTTGACTATGAATCCATCTATTCAGCCTGTGTAGTGCACTCCACTCTTTCCTCTTCAATCAATTGGGTTAATCATTCTCTATATTACAGCACTTCCTTTGATTCCTTCTCCTGTATATTTTCTACTAATGAGAGCATCATGGAGATCATGATGTCGGATGATGTGTTGCAGGAAAATCATCATCATCGTCCTTTCCATATTCCTTCAATGATAATCTGAGTGAATTATATCAGCCCAATACATTGAAATGTATGTGAATTCTCTATCCACCCATGGTATCTATTCTGAGAATAATTTGTCAAAAATTGAGGAGACTATCCCTCTCGACATTTTGATCAAACCCGACATTGTGGAGAACATACATATCGGTGTGTCTTTCTCTCCCGATGAGATCAAGACCTATAAATCCCTTTTCCAGGAGTTTCGAGACATTTTTTCCTTTCTTTATGAAGAGATGCCAAGTAACGACACAAACATCGTTGTACATGATATTAAGATGTACCATAATGATAAGGAAGTTTGGCGGTGCCTCTGTCTAGTCAATCCTAGAAGCTTTCCACTATTAAAGCTGAAGTTAAAAAATTGATACGCATTGTTTTCATTTACCCAATACCTTTAACTAATTGGGTATCAAACATTTCTCCTCTCATGAAGAAACATGGAACAATTTTTGTGTGTGTCGATTATTAGGACATTAATTGTGGTTTTCCTAAGGATAATTATCCTACCTCGTTCATCAACAAGATTGTTGATGATTGTGCTGGTTGTGAAATATTTTCATTTATGGATGGTATTTTGAGATACAATCAAATCAACATTTTTCCGGCTGACCAACATAAAACTGCATTTATTTGTCCCTGGGGCATATTTGCATTTCGCAAACTCTCCTTCAGATTGAAAAACATTGGGGCTACATTTTAGAGGGAAATGAATTATGCCTTCCATGATGTAAAACATATCGTAAAACCATATTTTGACGACCTACCTTACTTGAAACTTCATGTTGATCATCTGATGAACCTCACGGATATCGTTTTATGTTGTCAACACTATAAAATTAGGCTCAATCCGAAAAAAGTGTGTGTTTTGCGTTAGCTCTGATCGACTTATTAGTTTTGTTATATCTAAACATGGGATTCATATTGACCTATTAAAATTCTAGGAAATCATTGGTGTTCCTACTCCTTCTTCCCTCCTTTAGCTTCAACAACTCTAAGGGAAGGATAACTTTCTTCACTAGTTCATCCCAAACTATGTCAAACTAACCAAAGGATTTACTCACTTGCTAAAGAAAAGGTTTCCCTTCCATTGGGATGATGCTTGACAAAAGGCATTTGATGCCTTGAAATATGTCATGATTCACGCATCTTTGTTGTATCCCCTAGATTACCAACATGATTACTTCATGTACCTTACTACTACAATTACTAGGATCGTTATGGTATTAGTCCAAGAGGATGATATAGGGACAGAACAACCCATTTATTATTTGAGTCAAAACTTGAATGACACTGACATCAAATATACTCATGTCAAAAATTTTGCTTTGGTGGTTGTCCAAGTTGTCGAACGGTTTCACCAGTGTATGCTTCTCCAAAAAAATATGGTTGTTTCCCATTGCAACCCCATGACATACATATTTTCACGACAATTTATGGGGGGAAATTACTCCATGTGTATTTTAATCCTTCATGAGTTCGATTTTGAGTTCATCAAATCCAAGTTGAAGAAATCCTTAGTTTTTGCTGAGCTAATTTGCGACCTTCCCACAGCTGAAACTAAAGCAACCTCTGGTGATTTTATTCCAGGGGAGTCATTGTTCTTGATCACGTCATCTAATTTGTGGTATGGAGACATTATCATATATCTCCAAACCCATAATTTTGGGTCTGCTACATCTCACTTTGACAAGAGATGTATCCGATATGAAGCTAAAGGGTATATTATAATCGGAAACACCTTCTATCATCGTAGTATCAATACAGTTTTCCAAAGGTTCCTCATACATGAGGAGGCCAAGAAAGTCTTAAATGAATGTCAGTTTGGGGCATGTGGTGCTCATATGTCTAGTTACTGCATCGCATAAAGTATTTTGCGTGTTGGCTACTTTTGGCCTACTATGTTTCGAGACTACATTCTTGCAGTTTAAAATTGTCATGCCTACCATATATACGATTGTAAAACTCATGCTTCACCTACTCCTTTACACCCTATTATCGTCACTGGACCATTTGAAAAATGGGGCATTGATTTCATGTCATGTAACCCTCACTCAACCAAGGGGCATGGCTATATCATTGTAGCAGTAGACTATTTTACCAAATGGGTTGAGGTGATGCCTACATAAAATAACACTGGTGAAACAAATTATCTCTTTTTCTTTAATCATGTCATTGTGAAGTTTTTTGTACCATAGTCTATATTTACAGATCATGAGAATCATTTTCATTGGAAAGTTGAGGCGGTCAATAAAGTTTTAAAAATAATGCTTCAACATATGATAGGGATCCATGGGAAACATTTTCATTGGCAAGCGGAGGCCATCAATAAAGTTTTGAAAATAATGCTTCAACATATGATAGGTGTCCACAAATCAAACTAGCATCTTATCCTTTTTGTAGCCCTGTGGGCATATCAAACTTTTGTTCATACTGCTATCAGGTTTACACCATTTCAATTAGTATACAGTCTTGAAGAAATCCTCCCTATTGAATGTGAAATTTCATCTTTGATACTTGTTATCAAGCTCCTCCTTGCCACTTCTACAGAAGAAGAGTTTCTCTTACATCAGACGCGTTTAGATGAAACCCAGTGTGATACTGAAATGGCTAATGAAGATCATAGTAAATGCATTACGGCACAATACAAAAAGAGTGGCATGCCTCGTGCCTTCTCTGAAGGTGACCTTGTCTTATTGTATGAATGAGAGTATGAAAAATTGGGAACAGGAATGTTCGAGGCAATGTGGCTAGGCCCATATATTTTTAAACGTGTTCTTTCTAAAGGGGCCTACGATCTTGTTGATTTTGGTGGAGTTCCATTGATGCAACCTAGAAATGGATTGTTCCTTAAAATATACTATGCTTAAGTGTTTTGGTGTAGTTCACTATATACATGTTGTATATAGATGTGTTGAGTGTGTTTGTAGTTTGATTACCTTCGGATTTTCTTATGGTTTCAATTAATCTTGTTTACATTTGGTTTGCAGATGTCGACATCCCTTCAACCATATGTTGGTTATCCTAATATTACTCATAACATTTCTTCCATGGAATGGGATATATATTTTTTGAATGTTGAGTTAGTGAGTTTACAAGGAATTTGTATCGGCTGCTCTATCAATAATATCATAGTGTATAACACAGTGATAGAACTATTGTCTGATGTTATTTTCGATGGTATTCATCGTATAGCTATTAGACTTCAACCACAACTTGTAGTACTACAATTGACTAATGTATATTCAGTTAGGAGTCCAACTATCCTTTTTATGTTCTTAAGGGTTCTTCTTATGGAAATATAATTTGATTATATCCAATATCGTTACATTTCTAGATATCTGAAAACATTGACAGATTCATTAGCAAATCACGTTTGAGATAGACATTTGCAACACATCTAAATTAAATTTAAATCACATCACACACATTGAATGTTATAATATAACATATAAGAAACACCAATAGATAGATAGTTATATATATATATATATATATATATATATATATATATATATATATATATATATATATATATATATATATATCAAAGTTTGGTTTTACAAAAATTTGTGGCTGAGACACATATGGCCACATGGCCTGTCATATCAAAATATACATGCAGTCAAAGTATGGCTATATATATAAGCCTCATATTAGACTAATCATAATGCTCATGATTGAAAGCCACTGTGCGAACCATCTTTCACAGTAGTCATTTGAGATGACCAGTCACGTGAATAGTACAACATTGTAGTCTCATAGGGATTTGGTCAACCTTAGTCCCAACTATACTCTGTGTCAATCCCTCTCTATCTTTCTCAATCTCTACAAGAGTCTCAGCTACACTTAGATCCTGTAATAACTCTCGTCCCCTTACAACAACCTATACTCCTACTATTAACTGATGTAGTTCTCCCACACGCTGACGATAGGAGGAACCCACATGTCGAAATAGATCCAACGTTTCCATGTGAAAAAATCAATAGTTTAGTCTTGGAGACATAAAAAAAATATTGCAAAACTTAAAAAACTTTAAAATGATAAAAATGTTTCTTGTTTTACCAATGGCACCCCATCACTCACCATTAGGAAGCATAAGCTCCGGGTCTCCATGGAAATCCATCCCTACATATGGATAGTTTTCAATCATAATGAGTTGCATGTGCAACGAAACGACATGTTTGGAAATCATATCCACCCACCTCCTCATTATTGGGACTCTCAGATTTGTTGGCTAGAGTGAAATATGGTGTGTTGTGACCAATGGAATCTTCTCTAAGGAAAATCAAAATCAAGATTGAATCATAACCAAAGTTCTTCAACCATCCATACCTTTCCTTGGTTAGTTTCTCCTTCATATTTTCCAATACTCACTTGCTCCAGTTGAATATTATGATCTCCATACATTCTAGAGAATATTGCACATGATACCTATTAGCCAAATGTAGAGTAGTAAAACCAACCAATCTAGCAATGATAAACATGATCATCCTCAATGGAAAACATACCACACCATTGATGCCTATTTGCCCATCCTTGTTCAGTTGGGATCTTCCTCCATAATTTGCATTAATGTAATCCTTGATTATCTCACCACCCCTCCTCAAACTATATAAATATATGGGGGCACCTTTCCTCGATATACCTGTCAATAAGTATAAATATTCCACTGATATCTCAAGTGTATGCGCACCAAGTTTGAATTCATGTGCCTAAACCTCCCATGATCAGACAAGATACTGCAACAACTCCATCTGTTGCCTCATCCCACGAAGCCAGAAAAAATTCAAGAGCCCATAATCTCTCAAAGCCTGGATAATGGCTAGATCATTTTCTAGATTTAAATCTTATTCCTCATGTTCTCTTCCTCTCTATATTAAGTAATTTTATGTTCTAATGAAGGCCTAAAACACAACAAGAAGAATCATTACAGTGAGTTTCATGCAAAAATTGGGATGTCTTTTAGAGAAAGAGGCTAAAAAAATTTGTAATTTGTGCCCAACACACCCCCTTAAGGGAAGACAGTGCACTGTAGCGCCCTAGATAGTACAATTTTTGCCTCTCTAGTGCTCCTTTTGACCCTGGTAAGGTGCGTTGGACTTAGGGAGAAAACTTAAAGCCCTCACGACCTCAAAACTAGAAACAAATTGCATGAAATGATCAAATGGAACCATAGAAAGAAAGAAGAAGGTGAGACGTCCTACTTGGAAGTGACGACACTCGAAATGATCCACTGGATTGGCTGCAATTAGCTGCAGAAGAATTAGGATGAAAGCACTCAGAACTCACTCACCAAGATGTAAAATGTGCAATGGTAAAAATGAATTACGTTTTTCCTACTTTATCAAAATTTTCATAATTATTTTAATATTTTGACCTAAATGTGACTCAATTTTTATCATGGAACATGTATTTTTAATCCTTTGGTGGTTTTTTGAGCAGGTTGATAGGTGTTTAATGAATTTAGTGATGTCTAAATTGAAACAAATCATTGTGACGAAAAAACATACTTTTATCACTTTGTTGGGCTCTATAAACTTATGAAAAATGAACCCTGTTGAGACCTCTTTCAGCTCTTTTCAGACTCCCTAAATATGAAAATATTTTCCAACACTTGTCTTTTCAAACTTGTTAAATTAAATGAAAAGATGTCTACTCAGTAAAAGTTTATCCCTTTTCTGAACTGAGATAGACTATTTACAAAAAAGGAATAACATGGCTAAGATGTTATCCTGAGTATTATTTTCTACCTTTTTGCACTCAAGAGACTATTTACGAAATAGAACCTTTGGAGTTTTCATTATCGCTTCTTTTTCAAACTCTCTAAACATGAAAAGGGAGTCAACTTAGACCTTCATTGGACTCTTAAAAACATCAAGGAATGATGGAATCGTTGAACATGATGGGATGGAACCACTCCTTCTCAGGGTTCATTAAATATACTGAGAGGGATTCATCTGAAGGATGAACTTATAGATCAAGCATATGTTATCCTCCTTAAGCTAGTTAAAAAAAAGAGGTATTGAGCAAAAATGGTTGGTGAAATTGGGACAATAAGATTCTATACCTATTAATGGCACTGAGTCACTCTTGAACATGACAGTCTTCCACTTCATCTCCATGGATATTAGGTTGGGAAATTTGCTTATCTTTTGGGTTCATCACACCATATCAAATCCTCCACATTTAGTTTTGGGGAAATGTTGTCAACTCCATTCACTCTCGCTAATATGATCAAGAGAGGTCATTCAGTTGATATTTGTTACTATACTCCTAAGCCTTCATTCCAAGTATGTCATTCCTAAACTAGTTCCACCTTAACATCATTTTGTCTCAAATCATGATACATGTATCATGTTGTTGATGGGGTATACATCAAGACCCTCCAGCGATGGGTTGCTTCCTATCTACATCAGCTCATTATCCAGGAAGTTGACTTAGAAACTCTTCCTTCAGTATCATGGGACTTGCATACATCAATGGAAAATTTGCTTGCTCTCAATGATAGGTTTTCATCATTAGCCTCCGTCCGAAATATTTTTTGTGGTGTTCAACTTCAGCTCATTCATTCACACCATACAGATTGTACTATTGAACCTTGAAAGCCATTAACATCATCAATGGTTTCTCTTATCTCTGTTAACAACTTATATCATTGGAGAGTAATTAGATGTTGTTTTCCATGTTCAACTCTAGCTCCTTTATTCACATGATTAGACTTGTACATTGGATGATCGAGTGAATGACATAGAAGACCCCGAATCTGGTTCCAACCATTTGGGTTGTGATTTTAGGATTAATATAAGATTACCAAGCATGATGGATATGATCATATAGATATTCATCCAATCATGGATCCACATTTTGTCATTTGTGGACATGACTTCTTAATCATTGTACATGTAATGTTAGCTTATGTGTTGGGCATGGGTATGCCTCCCTCAACAAAAATATCATGATGAAAATGTATTGTAACCAATGATGGTATCAACCAGTTGCTATTAATATGAGATTATTATAAGGTAAATAAATTCATTCATTAGCTATTGTTTCTGACTTTGCGCTTTAAGGGGAAATCTATTATAGGTCATTTTACCACATCTAGTCAATAGGATTGAAAATCAGATCAATAACCATTCGTGAACATGTCGTTATCATTTGTACGCAAAGCCCTAAGCATGACCTTTCCACATGCCTTATATTTTGGGTCTAGATGCCAAAAATCAGTGTTTTTAAGGCCTATGTCACCCTACCACCTTATAGACTCTTGTTCAACAACAGGTTGCTAAATTCTGCACCAGCACTAATCAACGATAACTTGTCCCTTCTTGGGGGAGTGCTAATTCTACAAATTTGGGGAAATTAAAAAGAATCATGAAGATTCCTCTTCCAGAAGCTTCCAGAGGTTTTTTAACCATTTACCTTGGATAATAACCTTGAATCCTATCTTATCCTACCTTGGATATTTCACCTCTTATCCCTTGAGCTCATCTTCCCATATTAAGTGGCTCTCAAGCCAAGATTGGTAAGTGGATGAGAATTCTTGAACTATCAGCCATCTCCTATAAATCTAAAACCATCTACAACATCAAGGTTTCCTTTTGGAGCCTGATCATGCCCTCATGTTATTTCCTTGAATCTAAGAGAGTCATCATCTTCATGCATCAGCGTGTCATTGAGGTGTGGTTTGTGACAAGGAAGGACAAGTCCACTTGGGGTGATCTCTACAAGATCAGCTACTCTTATGGGTTGTAAACTCTCTTCTATTCATATTAATCAAAAGAGTATACCATTTTCCTATATGTGTTATGTTACATTTACATTCATGTATTTCAATGCCTCACTGATCCATTGAATAGAGTAATTGAATTATGCTACATAGATGTTGTGGATATTTGGCTTGATGTGAATGTATGTACTGGCTCTAATTATAGTAATCATAGCTACGATTGGAGCTTACAAGACAGGAGGAAAGTAAATCTTGTGACGGATTCCAAGTAATTCTCTTTCCCATTATTCAATTTTTGTAAGGGAAACTTTATATTATTTTGTCTATATTGTTCTATACCAGTCCACTAGGTCTAGGGAAGATACTTTTGTTTACAATCGTAAATTTTGCATAATAAGTACCACTAATTAATACATAACAGGTTGTTATTCCTATAAGCAATATTCTGAGGTTAGGGAGAGTTGGTAGTGGAAGCTCGTTGGTTGATATGAATATTATCTCTTTCATAGTTTTTCCAACAAGTTATTATGGTTAGATAATTTTAATTGGGTTATTGAATATCTATGACGTGATGTGAAATTTTCTTTTACTACACACACAGATGTGTGTGTGTGTGGGTGTGGTTAAAACAAAATTAAAGGGTATTCGTTCCCCATATTGAATCAAGATTGTTAGTATATGTGTGTGTGCGTGTATATATATATATATATATATATATATATATATATATATATATATATATATATATATATATATATATATATATATATATATATATATATAGATATGTAGATAGATAGACAGATAGATATATGTTGTATGTATGTATGTATATAAGTTAGTGAGTATGTGACTAGATATACTAAAAAACGTATGTGGGAAACCTCATGTTATATTGATGCATAAGGGATATACTATAAGTAAATAAAATATTTCGATTAAGATAAATGGGGGATTTTGATAATGCAAGTTGAGTTGTTATGTCAAGATATATTACTAAGGTATCAATGAAGTTTAAAGAAAACAATTTGTTTCATGTCATTGATCTAATGAACGTGTATTTCTCTATAGTTAGAGCATGCAAATATAAAAAAGGTAGTGATGAGTAAAATGAAAATAAAAACAAAAAATATGGTAACTACACAAGCAAAGTTACAGAAAAATAGTGATTACAACTAGTATTAACCTTAGACATGTGAAAAATATATTTAATTATTGATTATAGAAATATGGAATAGAATAAAATATTCCCAAACTTATTAATAGTTGCATTTAGATTGGTTAGGGGGAAACTTCCTATATTGTAATATCAATCTAGTATTTTCATCAAAAATGAGTTATGGATCATTTCTTGGCCATGTAGATGTATTGATAAGAAATTTAATGGATGGTTATGACTATTCCAAATCTATGATAGTAATTATAATTATGCAAAATCCACCAAAAGAAGGATCAACTTAAAGATAGGAAACTCAATTATCTAAATAAGTACAATAAAAAAAGAGTGTTTATTGCTTTCATAAGTAAGTTCTATCACTTTCCTATATATGCATGGGGATATCCTATAATAACAATATGCTATAGTGATTTCTCTCTCAACCTTAATGATTGCCAACTAAGAAGTAACAGAAAGAAAGAAAAATATAAAGAGTATATTGTCTTTAGTAATGAAGCTATTGTACTATAAGGAGTACCAAGATAGATCGTACATAATACACACTAAAAAAAACAATGCTATTGTGTCATACTGGAAGTAGACTATCTAATATTTATGCTTAACTAAAATAATATAGAACAAGATTTCATGTTCGTGAGATGAACAGAGAATGAAACAACAATAAACATAAACTAAGAGCAATATGTCCATTAAAGATGATGAGAACTATAGTAAAGATAATTTCTATTATAAAAACTATATTAAAGGTATAGTAAAAGTGAAATTGGTTATCAACCACTTAGTAGTTAATCTAAAATAAGATAAGGACATGATGGTCCATTCAAAAAATCTTATGAATGAAATACATAAGTTATTGCGGGAATTGAAAAAATGGTCTAGTTCGACATAGTACCCATATTATAAATGGTTTTAGAATGAGAAAGTAAATTACAAACTCGACCAATGTGTAGGTTCCAACATGTGTGATAAATTTACCAGGAGTTAAGCATCATGTTAGCGTTATGACCAAATAACGCAATGAACATGACCCGCACAAAAGGAAAATTATACTTGTAAGGAACAAAAGGGAATTATTAGTAATGACATTAAAAATTTGATATGTATGTTATTTTTATTGTGTGATAATGTCTAGTCAAGTAGTGTATCCCTCGAATAGAAGGGTATCTAGGAAAGCCTTTGGAATCCTCTCCAAATGACATCATCTCTAAATATTAATCTTTCAACTAGAATAAGAGACATATATCTATATATATATATATATATATATATATATATATATATATATATATGACAACTTATAAGAGATAGGTTAATTATAAATCCTTCTCTTTAATAGTTGAAAAATTTTGAAGACAAAAAACTCAGGATACGTTTTTAAAACCCTAGTGAGGGATTAAAACCTAATATAGTATTAAATATAGTGACCTCATTTTAGGCAAGGAACTATGTAAATCCATTAATTTAAAGAGAATAATAAAATTTTAACTAAAAACCCATAAGATTTTGAATTCAAAATGATGTGATAGAAAAGGGAAACCTCTATCACATAGAAAGGGAATCATCATCCCAAGAGGAAGTAGTGAAAAAAAAGAAAATGTGTAAGGAGTAGCAGAAGTTACATACAAAGATCGTGATTAACCTTAAGGGGGAATTTGGCTCATTTTCCACTAGAACCTGAAATGAAGAACCATGAGAGTGAGGATGTTAACCATAAACATAGAAGAGAGAGAGAAAGAATATATAATAATTTTAAATCACTAGATTTACAATTATATGGATAAAGTTTGGTGAAAAATACATGAAGTTCAAATGTATGTGTAAAAACTTTGGACTCCAATGAAAATTAGAATTAAGCACTTCAAAAATGAACACAAACCCTAAGAAAGGTCCTCACTAGCATAAGAGTTGTCACTCCTCACATAACATACAAGGGAAACGTAGTGGAATAGTTAGAAGATACAATGTCAGATAACAAGATTGAAATTTAAAACCTTGTGAAAGAAATAAAGTGAAATATGTATCTTACCTATGATTTCTTATGGAAATCATCCATGTAAATGAGGAATTTCTGAATAGGTGGAAGAAAGTTGAAACCAAAAATGTATAAGGGCTATAAGGAACACCTATGATGAGTAAAGGTCAAGTTTTGAAACCTTATCTGGTCCTCTACAAAGAAAACATTTGGCAGTGGTGATAAGAACATAAAAATTAAAATGAACAGAGGTAAAGAAACATTACCCTAGTTATATGATCATTCTTTAACCATAAATTTTGGATTTCCTTGATTCATCACCATTTAGAACTTGAATGACATGTGAAAAAGGTGTGTTGGACCATGGGTGAGGTTCCAAGTGTTAATAGTCACATGGGTGGTGAAGATAAAAGACTTCATGTCCATGTGAGTGTACATGTATGTTTATTTTTCAATTATAAATGTGTAACTTATATATTGTGCTAGAAAAAGGGGGGACACATACATACAATACTCATTGTAATATGAATAAAGGTCGAATAAAATACCTTGGTGTATTATATATGAAAAACATAGTACATATATCATAAATAATAATGCATATAAAATGTGAATGGCACAAAGAGTCATATATGTAAAAATATTATTGTAAAGCAACATGTAGAGTTTGGGCTTTTGGTGAGAAAAAGCCCCTCATAGTAGACTTGTGGGCATTATATGTTACATTGTGTCAAATTAAAAAGATAGGCATGTATAAAAAAATGAATAAGCTTAAATGAGTGGGACTCTATATGTTTACAATAAATTTAGAGAGAACATTGCAAAGGGGTTAAGGGTAAAAATGACACTCATGAATTCAAAGGAGAAATGTGGTTAGTGCTCCAATTATATCATGAAGATATACATCACAATGATGAAAAATGACTATGGAAATGTAATTATGTCACTAGAATGTTGTTTTCTAGTGTGTGATTTAGGTACATTAGAAAACGAGACAAATTATATAATCACAATATAGTTGATGATCATAAAGGTGGATATCACATATCTACCTTTTAAATGGTTATTATTGAAATTCAAAATATGTTGTAATATTGTGCAAAATCATATTCTCAATCTTAAACATAATTGTCTTGATTATTACTCCTCAATGTTATAATATAATATAATTAATTTTAAATTATATTAAATATAGAGCTTATTAAAGTGATCCAGAATATTATTTTTAGAATTTTGCAATCTCACATAATATCGAAGTCAATCTTTTAAATTATTGTTCTCAAAATGTTCTAAGGGGATATAAGATTAAAAGTCAACCATGTTATCAGCCTCAAAGATGATATCTTAGCTTATTACTCTTGAAATACTACAATGTGTCATTACATTGAAGTCAAACATATTATTATGTTTAAAATATCACAATATATCATAATATTTTAATAAACATCTTAAATTATTATTGTTGAAATGCCATTTTCTTTTAAATGTCATGATGCCATACAACTTTCATGTCAACCATATTATCAAACTTTCTATTCCACAATGTGGCCTAATATTGAATTTAACCTCTTAAGAGGTATGGAATATGCTTCTTACACTAATCCATGAGAGAATATTAATGTGTATAGAAGGTGAAAAATTAGAAATGTTGTAGACATAAACAACAAATTTCCATTAACAACTTGATTTCCTAGAGAAAAACCTTCAAGCATAAAATCCATGCACCATAAAGCACACTCAAATTAATATTCAATAACTAAATTATTATAATATGGAGTCTCTATATTCTTAAGAAGAGTTTTTAGTAGTATCATAATTCTTTAGAAGTTTTGGTAGCATAAAAGTAAGATAAAAATTAAATAATATTCTTTCCTCTGGCCCTAGCATTCAATCAATATGCATAGTAAAATCATAAACCAATTATGGCTTTCCACATATACATATTTAAGTACACTCAGATTATTCCCTACCACTTTTCTACATTTGTTTCTTTCCACTTTTTTGTATGCACCCTCTATCACTACTTTGCATGTATTCCCTACTATAACTCTACATTTATTCACTTCTCCACTATAACATTGCAAGGTGTATGAAACATGCATCTCAACTGATCTAAAATGATTGTATGTTAAAACTGATGTAGAATTGATTAGCCATTAATGAATTGAATCTTAACTACAAGTGATGAAATCGTGAGAACTGCTTGAGAAGAAGACTTTACGACAGAGAATAAAAAATAAGAAAGATGCATAACAGAAGTGAAAATAGCAAAACACAGTGATAATAGATAGCAAAATCGATTACGGAGTTCATCCCTGATGGACTACGTCTCTGGGTTTTCAAGATGGGCGACCGCTTTATTAGGATTGAAATGGAATATGTCAATTACATAAAAATTTGACCAAAATCAGTGTGCATGTAGGCACTTCTGGTCACTGTCAAAGGATAGCTCTCTGAACTAGCTTTCCAACGCCTATCACAGCTCCCAATTCTGACTCCAGATGCTCCTGTTATGCTGAAAACAAAATTGACTATGACCTCCAGAACCTGCATACAAAATCCAAAACCACCAATGTTCACTTCAATGTGCAAAACACCCTCTTATAGCCCTGCAAGTACATTCAAATTCCCTCCACTGAGTTTAGGAATGAATTTGGTCTAACTTGGGTTCTTGGAGTTAGGGTCTTATCATGGTTTGCCACCTTAGGGTTATCGTTCATGGTCATTGAATTAATTTTTTTGACAAACTTCACAACAAAACCCAAATATAACCATATATTAAAATCGAAAACGCTGTAGCTTGCTGACCGGGTGGAGTAGGCTGATTGTTATGTGTGACCAATCACAGTCTAACTGCAGGTTGCCACCTAGTGGTTATCTCTGGCGGTTCTGACATAGACATCGCTTTTGACAATTTTGCATGTGCCCACGTTCCTCTGACCATTACGGCTTACCCTGGTAGTTCCGATGTGGTGATATAACCTCCAGCCCTGTTCACATGCTACAACCAATGTTAACTCTCCATGTGGTGAAGCCTCGTGGTCTAGGTCTGCGGTTAAGGTTGATGCGATAGTTAACTGCTAACCCCGCCGCCTGACTCCACTCACATGAGTCGCAGTCCTGTTGCGGTCTCTTGACTGCGGTTAGGATTGATATGTTTTATTTGGAAAGTATTGTATTATTTAATGTATTGGTCGAGGGTTGTTTACATAGGGTTTTAGACTTAGGGAATTGGGTTTTTTATAGTATTATTACATTGGCTTTGGAATAAGTTTAGGGTTTAGGTCTAGCGTAGGGTCAGGCCATTTTCATGGCATTGTAATGTTTGTTACAAGAATTTTATGATATGTAGTGTATGGGTTGAGGTTTAGGATTAGATTAGGGTTTAGGATTAGGTTTGGATTAGGTTAATTTTTAAAAATAACCTTTTACATCAAATTGTCACAAACTGACATTTCCGACATTCGGCACATGATGACAACAACCAAACTTTGCAATATGGATGAAAAACCCAGGTCGACACCAAATCCTCCAAAGTGGATGACAACTACATGTCGAGAACCCAAATCCTATGAGGTTGACAACAAACACATGGCGACGACCAAATCTAGGCAGAGCTAACGACAAGCACAAGTTGACAGCCAGGTGAAAACCATATCACCATGAAAACCATTGACATCACCTGATCAACCTGAACCATAAACAACATTATCGAAGCTGATGACATTGAACTAAATGTTGACGATGACACTGAACACCGATGATGAACCTGTGTAACTAATATGATGAGATCCTCCTGGATCAATCCTCTCCACTTGAAATATTTTGAACCACAAAAGTTTGACTTAAACAAATAGCAAGTGAGAGTAGACATCCCTCAGTTTCCACCTAGCCCTGATGGTGTACCCATACATTCGATCAATCACCTATAAGTAATGACCATGATGATGTTGACCATGGCACATTTTGATTCGGTGACTTTTTCCATCCATCTGTAGTATGAACAACTTGCAATGATGGTCAAACAACCTGTTATGAACATGGAAATTGATGTCTTTCCATGAAGAACCATGAGGTAGTGATTCATAATCATCTTTGAAAACAATCTCTATAGGATATTGTTCAATACCATTGACATGTATTAACAATCCATTTTGCTGAATAACAGAGACAATCAAAGATGTTTTTGACATCAAACCAGCTACTTGACTTGACATACTTTCCTACTTCCCGATTATTAAGTGAACTTGCTGCCATAAACCCATCAAACTATAAGGTGAAAACTATTGTAACTTAGTTTGTCTTTGAAAGTATTGAATTAGTTGTTGATTTGTTTAAATCACTGTTTCTTAATTCATTAAATGATGTTTCCATTGATTATCACTTTCCCCTGATGCATAAGTTTCCCTTAAAGATTTTGAATACTTTGACACTTCTTTAGAAAAGGATTTGATATGAAAACAAATAGGCTTCCTCTCCACTTGAAAGGAGGCTTCAAAACTAATTGAAACATGAAATGGTGACACAATACAAGAGAAATGTAACACTGACTTTCCCCAATACTAAGTTGCATCCCTGTAACTATTAATGTCCAAACTTGGACTGAAATGATTCATTCTGACATTAGGAAGAGGAGCTTTAGGCACAAACTGCAATTTTTGTTGTATTCCCTGCTTATGAGTAAGATGTTTGGTTTCTTTAAATAGAACTGGAAAAGTTCCTACTTCTTCGATCAAACTATCTTTAAGCTGAGACTCAACCTGAACAAACATCATGTTGATTCTTATGTTGTTCCTTTACACACATGATTACAAATATTTTATTTGAGCCTATTAATCGCTTCATTTATTTAGCAACAACTAAATTCAAGTGATTTTTGTTTTGATGTGCCCTGACAATAAATTCAACCCCATCTTTCTTAAGGTGATATTTATGTTCTCTCCTATAAAATATTGCATCAGGATCATAAAGATAAGGACTTCCTAAGACAACTCCAGATATGTCTACTGGAACCACATCTAATTCCAGTTCATCAATGTACTTAGCTATAATGGGAAACCTTAATCAACATTGTTTTGTGACTTTTATCTGAGTTGGTTTGTTTAGCCATCCTAATGGGTAAGGTCTTCGATGATTCCATGTCTCCAAACCAAAATTTTTAACTAAATATTCATATATTAAATTTTCCTGTGATCCACTCTCAAACATTGTATCTATCTTTGCGTGCTTAGAAGTTATCCTTATGTTAAACAATTCAACTCTTTTATCCTCATTTGAAGGATTTATGTTTGATGAAGATGCAATAGTATTCAAACTTGAACCGGTCTCAAAAGTTTTACCTTTCGTAACCATAGTAGTTATCCTCCTTTCATCACCTGAATATGAACCTAGATCTTGCTCGACTGTTGAAATTGCCTTATTTTCATCCTTCTCCTTAAGGAACATTTTGGGCTTAAGTTCTGGATGAAGTTTCCAACACTTAGATTCATCATGACTGATTCTCTGGCAATGAGAACAATTAGGCATTTCCTTCTGAGCTATAACTAATTTCTTCCTCTTCGAATTGTTCTTCCTTTTATTGTCATTGGAATCTTTGATTTCCAACTCTTTGGATGTTTGCGATGAAAATTTGAATGGTATGCCACTTGATTCGATATCTATGACCTGAACACACACTTCACCAAAATCATCAGGATTAAACATCAATAATGTATGCTTCAAATATGAATGTAAATTGCCGATGTATTTTAATAACGTTTCATGTGTATCCAATGAAATACCAAGCGCCAATGCTTTCTTTCTGAACTCCTGAGTAAACTCTTGAACACTCTGCCCTTTACCTTGCCTCAAATGCTGCCAATCAATAACAACTTTCTGTATGTATCCTAAAGGATAGAATTGTTTCCTAAGAGCTTCTAAAAACTTAGAACATGAAGATATGACTTTTCCTTTTCACTTAACGTCTATATAAGTTTTACTTTCCCACCAGATTAAAGCTTTTCCCCCATTCTAAGTGTAGCTAACTGAATTTTTTTTTTTATCCTCAGAAATGTTCTGAATACGACAATACACTTCTAACTACTTAATCTAGTTATCTAGCTTTTCAGGATTCATTTCACGATCATAAATAGGTAACTCAAATTTTACGTCAAGTTTCAAAAGAGATGTTTTCTTAGGTTTTGTTTCTATTTCAAATTCTTCAGTGAAATAAGAAGAAGAAGAAGAGGATGATGGAGATGATGGAGGTGAAGGTTGTTTATCAGCCTTGCCTTTACCTTTTTCCTTCTTCGATGTCTTTGAAGAAGAAGTTGCATCTCTCATCTTGTTGTCTTCGTAGAGTTCTCCTAACATCTGCTACATAGTCAAGAATGCTTGTTGAAACTGTTCATCACTCATCTTAGTTTTAGTATTTTCACATGCATCGGCTCCTCTCATGGTCGACTTATGAACGACTCATCACTTTCCAATATCTGGATCAATCTGCTCAACGATTCCTTCTCCACGTTGTGACTTTGACCTGGTTAACATTCAATGGAAAATTCTACAAATGCAACCTGCTCTAATACCAAATTATATGATCTAAAATGATCATATGTTAAAATTGATGTAGAATTGATTAGCCATTAATGAATTGAATCTTAACTGAAAGTGCTAAAATTGTGAGAACTGCTTGAGAAGAACACTTTATGACAGAGAGTAAAACATAAGAAAGATGCATAACAGAAGTGAAAACAACAAAAATATAGTGATACCAGATAGCAAAATTGATTACGGAGTTCGTCCCTAATGAACTACGTCTCCAGCTCCGCTTTCAAGATGGGAGACTGCTTTATTAGGATTGAAACAGAAGAGGTTCATTACACAACAATTTGACCAAACTAAATGTGAATTTAGGCACTTTTGGTCATTGTCAAAGGATATTTCTCTGAACTATCTCTCCAAATCCTGTCACGGTTCCTAATTCCGACTCCGGATGCTCCTATTATACTGAAAACAAAATTGAATATGACCTCTAGAACCTACATACAAAACCCAAAACCACCAATGTCCACTTCAATGTGCAAAAAAGCCTTTTATAGCCCTAGATGTACATTTGAACTCCCTCCACTGAGGTTAGGAATGAATTTGGTCTAATTTGGATTCTTGGAGTTAGGGTCTTATCATGGTTTGCCACCTTAGGGTTATCGTTCATGTTCATTGATTTAATTTTTTTAACAAACTTCACAACAAAACCCAAATACAACCATATATTAAAATCGAAGCCGTTGTAGCTTGCTAACTAGGTGGAGGAGGTTGATCGTTACGTGTGAATAGCCACGGTCTAGCTGCAGGGTGCCACCTAGTGGTTATCTCCGATGGTTCTAGCGTAGACATCGCTTCTGATGGTTTTTCATGTGCCCATGTTCCTCCAATCATTGTGGCTTACCCTGGTGGTTCTGACACTGTGATATAACCTCCAACCCTGTTCACATGATACAGCCAAGGCTAACTCTCCACGCAGTGAAGCCCCGCGGTCTAGGTCTGTGGTTAAGGTTGATGCGATGGTTAACTGTTAACCCTGCCAGTTGACTCCGCTCACGAGCCGCGGTCCCGCTGCAGTCTCTTAACTGCGGTTAGGACTAATATGTTTTATTTGCAATGTATTGTATTGTTTAATGTATTGGCTGAGGGTTGTTTACATAGGGTTTTAGACTTAGGGAATTGGGTTCTTTATATTTTATTACTACATTGGCTTTGGAATAAGTTTATGGTTTAGGTGTAGCATAGGGTTAGGCCATTTTGATGGCGTTGTAATATTTATTACAATAGTTTTATGATATGTAGTGCATTGTTTGAGGTTTAGGATTACGTTAGGGTTGAGGATTAGGTTTGGATTAGGTTAATTTTTAAAAATAACATTTTACATAAAATTGTCACAAAGTGACATTTGCAACATTTGTCACATGATGACGACAACAAAACTCTGTAATATGGATGACAAATCCATGTCGACACCAGATCCTACAAAGTGGATGAAAAATACATGGGGACAACCCAAATCCTGCGAGGCGGACGAAAAACACATGTCGATGACCCAATCCTGGCGGAACTGACAACAAGCACATGTCGACATCCAGTTGCAAACCATATCACCATGAAAACCATTGAAATCACCTGGTCAACCTGAACCATAAACAACAATGTCGATGCTGACAACACTGAACTGAATGCTGACGATGACACTGAACACTGACGATGAACCTGTGTAACTGATCTAATGAGATCCTCCTGGATCATCAACATTCTCCCACTTTTCATATACCTTTCTAGTTTACAAGGGAGAAGACACCAAACTATCAACTAATTTCTTAGGTTCATAAAGGCCACTGAATGCCAATACAAATTGAATTTACCTATTTTCACTACTTTCATCATTGCATTTGTAACATTCTTGAAGGTGTCAAATTTATTTACCATCCTCTTTCCATAATTTACCACATCCCTAATGAAATGGTATTATATATTTATGTGATTTATATTTGCACGAAAGGTTGGATTCTTTTCTAAACAAATGGAACTATAACTATCACATCGAACTATAATAGTTCTTTGACTTATCCCTATCTTTTAACATATTTTCACAAGTCAAATTGCATCATTCACACCATGAATAAAAACCATATACTATACCTATAGTGGATAGAGTCACAATACCTTGTCATTTCCTCATCAAACATGTTGCTCCTACAAACAATAAAAAGACATATGTACTCAAAGATCTTCTTCTATATTCATCCATACCCAATTAAGATCCATATAGCACTATATGTCCACTAAGTGTGAGTTCCCTATCACATTAGTTTGATATTAAATGGAATATTTATAAGTTCCTCACAATCATATAAAGACTATATTCAGAGAAACCAAATGTTCACATCTAGGACAAGCTAGGAATTAACTCAAGTCTCCTGATTCTTGGGTCATGTCTAATCTAGTATATACCATATCATACATATAACAATTAATTTCACTATAAAAAATAATAGAAGACACATCTTCCATCTTTATAGCTATTGTAGGGAAAAAATCAACTAAGAGTTTAATCCCAACATAGAAAAAAACATCAAATGATACACAACTTGCCATGCAAAAATACTATATCACGGAATTTCTGCACTTACTCTATTTCGACCAATACATTTTATTTTCTCTATGCTTCTTGATTTCCATTCATCTGATATATAAAAATATTGTGTACCCCCCAAGTCCATTATATGAAATCATGATGAAAAATCATACTTTAAAGTGGAATTCACATCCACATTATTACCAAAAAGTAATATATATATATATATATATATATATATATATATATATATATATATATATATATATATATATATATATATATATATATATATATATATATCTATATATATATATATACATATATACATATATACATATATACACATATATACACACACACACATATATATATATATATATATATATATATATATATATATATATGGAGTGATAACAAGGAAATAACGAATTGATATGGATATCAAAAATCCTAATCCCAACATTAATGAATCAAATTTTTGGTTCCATACATCACTAGACTATTTGAGGCCATATAAAGAAAACTTTAACTTCGCAATTGATGACTCTTTACCTTCCTCAGCAGAATGTTGTTGTGTCATATAGATATCCTTCTTCAAGTCATCATGTCGATATGATGTTTTCACATCCACCAATTATCATCTCTAAATAATGCAATTCTTTTATAGATAATAGGAACTTAATAATATACTGAAAATGAGTTACAATGGCATTCTCTCATATGCCAATTCTACGTATTGTCTCTCCCAAAGGAATTACATGCCTATGACCCAAGTTACTCCAATGATGTGTGTCATATTTTCCAAAGCTTGACAATAATTCAATTTATTTCTAAGATGTAGTTCATGAAAATACTAATTTTGAAAGTCAAGATGGGCTGCTAAAAAAATCAAGAAAGTCAAGATTTTGATCAATCCAAAGTACAAGACATCAAGAAGAAAAACCTCTGAGATAGTGATATATCCTAGAAGCCTAGTGAAGGAGGAAGGAATGATTGTTTTGGATTATTTTTTTCTGTTATAACAGACCAAAGTTAGGAAGAGAAGACATGGAGGAGGACAATTTTATTGGAAGTTTGTTGTCAAATTTTAGAGTGTTTTTCTCTTGAAATAGGTCTAAAGCCTTCTAAATATACCTTAGTTGCGAGCCAAGTCCTCTAGTTGTCTTTTTGGAGGGAGAAAAAGGCCAAGAAATGGGTTGGAAATGACATAAGGGACAACGAAGTGAAGAGGTGTTTAGGATGAAGGAAACCACAAATTTTTTGAAAGCATTACACTAGGTTTTGTGGGGATGTAGCACTTGTTCCAAAATCCCTAATCATGAGAGCTGAAATTACAGTGGAGATGCATAGAGAGTATTTTATTTGGAGATGAAGTAGTGGCTTAAAAAAGGTATGTAGTTCTCTCATATTGATGTGGATGTTTATCCTAGTTTTGGAAAAAAAATTGGTGGACATATTATGGAGGGCAGCAAGAAGGTGAGCCTGGAGACCTAATTGCAGACCTTTGGAGGACTGTAGGTCTACCAGGAGAGGTTGGGATTTAAGCTTCAAGGTTTGATATGTTGGGTTGTGTTATATTTTTTCCACG
Source organism: Pinus tabuliformis (assembly GCA_031772625.1). NCBI lineage: Eukaryota > Viridiplantae > Streptophyta > Pinopsida > Pinales > Pinaceae > Pinus > Pinus tabuliformis. The sequence continues at coordinate 199,554,047 of CM062813.1, forward strand.
ACTATCCCACGTAATTAACTAGGGGTTTAGAAGGGGGGAGGAGCTCCCCCTTCGTTGTGCCGATTGCATAGTGGGGGGTGTCACAGGGGGTTTGAGGGGTACAGGTAACCCCAATCTATGGTGTCTGGGGTAGCACCCCATAAAATTTTGTTTTTGGACCCTATATTAGGTTGAGTGGACCTACCTATGGTTTTGTGCATGATTTTTCGCACATGGTTTTGGACGTGATGATTTTCGGTGCATGGTTTTGGACGCAATGGTTTTCTGTCCATGATATTGGATGCTTAGGCATGTATAAATATGTATTGTAACATTGAAACGAACATAATGAAAAATCAAGCTAGTAGTCCCAGTTTTTGGGTCCAAGGGAAAATCTCTGTGCATATGTGTTTTATGTGTTATGCTCTTGCATTTTTTATTTTCTGTGTTCTAGAATCGAATGCAGGTAATTTCTGTACGGGGTTAAAACCTACATTTAGTATTGGAGCTATTTTGGCTTCAAGAGGATGCCTTTGTTGCTGAGGGGTTTCGCTCGGGCCTCTGGTAGACCCCGTTTAGTTGGAGATCTACGAGATTGATTATGGTGGTGAAAGAAGATGTGGAGCAGTGGAAAGATAGAGATCAAGAAATTTAATGGTCATAGTTTTGAGTTGTGGAAACTCAAGATGGAGGATCTGTTGGTGGATAAAGATCAGCAGATCATGGTAGATCCGGGTACTACACCAATGGGAGTGTCTGATGAAGAATGGAAGAAGTTGGATCGAAAGGAAAAGAGCACAATACAATTGTGTGTCTCAGATGCAGTATTGCTAAATGTATCAAAGGAAGCTACGGCGAAGGCTTTGTGGGACAAGTTAGGGACTTTGTACCAATCTATGTCTCTGGTGAATAAACTAATCCTATTGAAAAAGTTGTATAACCCAAGGATGAAAGATGGAGACTCAGTGATAGAGCATCTGAATGTGTTTAATACTATGGTAAGTCGGTTATCATCTATTGATATCAAAATTTCAGATGAAGATAAGTGCATTAGTTTATTGTGTTCTCTATCAGATTCATGCGATGGTCTATTTATTGCAATAGGTAGTAATGCAACTGCCTTGTAGTTTGATGAAATAGTCTAATCCTTGCTGACGGAGGAGATGAGATGGAAAAATATGGAGAGCCAGAATGGTGATGCATTGTCTATATGAGGATGGTCCTAGAACAGAAAAAAAAATAATTCATCGAGTGGGAGATCTAAATCTAGAGGGAGATCTAAATCTCCAAGAAAACCTGTAAAGGTGGTGTGCTAGAAGTGCGAAAGGGAAGGGCACTACAAAAGGGACTGTAAATCTAAAGCTCTTGACAAAGGAAAGGGATCTGATGGTGCTCCTTCTGCAGAGGTGAAAACCACCTCGGATGAAGGTGGGGATGTGTACTTGGCTTCTTCAAGTACACATGTAGATCATGAGGCATGGTTGATTGACTCAGGTACATCCTTTCACTTCACTCCCCATAGAGAGTGGTTCTGTGAGTATGAGAAATACGTTGGTGGCGATGTCTTCTTAGGGGATGATAGGAAGGAAAGAATTGTTGGTCATGAAAAAGTAAAGTTGAAGTTGCAAGGTGGAAGGGTTAGAACACTTCTAAGTGTTCTACATATTCCTGCATTGGCTAGAAATATGATTTTTGTAAGCAAGTTGGATGATGCCAGTGTAAAAAAGTGTTTGAGAAGGATACCTACAAGATGGTTCAAGGAGAACTAGTATTGATGTGGGGAGTTTAGATTGGAAGTCTCTACAAGCTGCAAGGTAACACTGTTGTTGATGGGTGCAACAGTTCTGTGGTTCCTGAAAGTGGTGCAGAAAATTTAGTGGTCTCTAGGGAGAATACCATGTTGTGGCATCAAAGGCTTGGACATATTGGAGAGAAGGGCCTTCGAATACTTTATGGTAAAGGTATGGTAGAAGGCATGAGCAATAGCTCTTTGGATTTTGATTTCTATGAAAATTGTGTATTGGGAAGCAGAATCGGGTGAGTTTCCCCTCTGGTGGTAAGAGGGCGAAACATATATTAGAGCTTGTGCACAGTGATGTGTTTGGACTTGTGAAGGTTCCATCACTAGGTAAGTCTGTGTACTATGTATCCTTTATAGATGACTTCTCAAGGAATAAAAGCATATATTTCCTTAAGAAGAAATCTGAAGTCTTCAACAGGTTTAAAGAATTTATGGTGGAAAACCAGACAGAGAAGAAGATAAAGGTGCTGAGGAGAGACAACGATGGAGAGTTTTGCAGTAAGGAATTTGAAGAATTCTGTAAGAAGTGTGGTATATCACGGTAGAAGACTACAACACATACACCTTAGGAAAATTGAGTTGCAGAAAGAATGAACAAGACGTTGATGGAAAGGGCAAGAAGCATGCTCATTGGTGTTGGGTTAGGACACGAATTTTGGGCAGAGGCGGTGGAGACAACATGTTACCTAGTCAACAGATCACCTTCATCAGCGTTGGAGGATAAGACTTCACAAGAGGTACGGACTGGTAAGAAACCCTCTCTTTCACATTTGAGGATATTTGGATGTGATGCATATGTACATGTTCCAAAGGAGAAACGAACCAAGTTGGATGGTAAATCTGAAAAGTGCATCTTTATTGCATATAAGGATGGTTTAAAGGGTTATAAGCTTTGGAACCCAATAACAAGGAAGGTTGTGTACAATCGAGATGTGGTGTTTAGAGAGGTGAAAGATGTTATTAAACATGAAGTCCAACCAAAGGAACCTGGGAAGATAGAGTTTGAGCTAAAGGAGGAAGAATCAGACTCAACAACAGAGGAGGAATCAGAAAATGAAGAGCCACAAACTCCGGGTGGGAGAAGATCAGTTTGAGAAAGAAGGCAGCCAGAAAGGTATAGTCCATTTCCTTTCTGTTCAAATTTTACTTTATCTATTACTGATGATGATTCCAGAACTATGAAGGAAGCAATAGATTTAGAGGATGGAAAACTCTAGAAAGAGGCCATGGTTGATGAAATGGCATCTTTGCACAAAAATCAGGCTTCGGATTTGGTGGAGTTGATGGCTGGAAGGAAACCCATTGGCAGCAAATGGGTGTTCAAGAAGAAGACAAATGCAGAAGGAAAGGCGGTGAAATACAAAGCTCGTTTGGTAGCAAAAGGTTATTCCCATGTGTTGGGAATTGATTTTGGTGATATTTTTTCTCTTGTTGCCAAGGTCACTTATATTAGATTACATTTATTTGTTGTTGTTGCTTTTGATTTTGAGGTAGAACAAATGGATGTGAAGACAACGTTTCTTCATGGGGATCTAGAAGAGGAGATCTACATGAAGCAACCTGAAGGCTTTGTGGTGAAGGGTAAGAAAGAATTGGTATTCAAGTTAAAGAAGTGTATGTATGGGTTAAAACAGTCACAAAGGATGTGGTATCAGAAATTTGATACATTTATATGGGGACTTGGCTTCACTATAAGCAAAGCAGATCAGTGTGTGTATTTTAAATTAATGTGACCATGTTATTTATCTGGTCTTGTATGTGGATGATATGTTGCTGGTTGGAAATGACAAAGAAAGTATCCAGGATTTGAAGACTCGTTTTTCCTCCAAATTTGACATGAAAGATCTTGGTGCTGCAAACTATATTTTGGGCATGGAAATTAAAAGAGATCAGATAAAGAGGAAGCTCTGGTTAAACTAGAGGAAGTATTCCGAGACAATATTGCAGAGGTTTAATATGTAGGATAGTTAACCGGTGAAGGTTCCTATTCCTGTAGGTGTAAAGTTATCTACTGAATATTGTCCCAAGACACAAGAAGAGGAAGAGGACATGTCCTGTGTTCCATATGCAAGTGCAATTGGTAGCCTGATGTATGCGATGGTCTGTACTAGACCAGACATTGCACATGTAATGGGAGTATTGAGCAGGTTTATGTCAAAACCAAGGAAGGAGCACTAGACAGTAGTGAAGCGGGTTTTCAGGTATTTGCGTGGCACTACTGATTATTGTTTGTGCTACCAAGGAAGACCAGGATTGGAAATAGTGTTGGATATTTGTGGCTTTGTTGATGCAGACTGGGCTAGAGATTTGGATTAGAGAAGATCTACAAGTCGGTATGTGTTTAACCTATTTGGAGGTGCAGTCTATTGGATGACTAAGAAACAATCTGTAGTGGCACTATCAACTATAGAGGTAGAATACATGGCACCCACTCATGCAAGCAAGGAAGCAGTTTAGTTGCAGAGATTGTGTTCAAGTATGGGGTTAGTACAGGGAGCTATAAGGATACACTGTGACTGCCAAAGTGCAATTTTCTTGGTGAAGAACCCTGCATATCATGCAAATACAAAGCACATTGATGTTCAATATCACTTTGTGAGGGATATGATAGAAGACAAAAATGTGTTGCTAGTAAAGGTGGACACTTTTAAGAATACTGCAAATGCATTGACAAAATCTGTGAGCTCTAAGAAATTCTCTTGGTGTAGAGAAACAATGGGCGTTGCAAGGATGGATAAATGACTAAGCTCTCTTGTGGCCCCCTGTGGAAAGAAAAAAACAAGTGGGAGATGATCTTTGAAGGAAATTTGGACAAGGATTATAAGGTTGGAAACAAGATTCTCTTAGTCTAAAAGGGAAAAAACTTCCATGTAATTGCAAATTAAAAGAAGGCTCGATTTTGGAGGATGGGTTATCTAGTAGGATTTCAAAAATTATGTCACATCTCTCTATGGAAACTATGTAGGAAAACGATTCTTTGGTGAGGGTTTTCTATTTTTCTTTGCATGTACATAGAAGCCCTAGATAGGGCTTAATGGTGTAGGGTTAGATCAATGATTGAAGAATCTCTTTGCACAATGAATAGAAGAGTTGGTTCACTATTGTATGGGAGTATTTATGAAAACCCTATGGATAGTGAAGTAGTGGACATTCACTATCATTGAGTGGGTTGTCCTTGGAAGACATTATATCAGTGATCATGGAGAAGCTAAGCCACTATTGGTAGGTGGTTTGATTAGTACTCTAAGGAATATCAATTTGAAGCAACAATAGGAACTTGAGAGGGCTAAGAACTATTATCTATGAGGCAGCGAAAGGCTAACATGAATATTTACTTGAAGACCCTAAGAGTTGGCCATTTTGAAGAAGGAAAGAATATTATTTAGAGGGAAGACTTATTTGTGATATGGAGTTTCATTGAATGATAGACTGGTTGTAAAGGCCAACAAAGTTGTGTTAAACAATGGATTGACTAACCTTATGATAATCAGTTAATTGAAGGAACTGTGTGAAATATTATCTTCAAGGAAGGAAGTAGTGCAAGAAGAAATGCAATGCTAGAAGTAGTGTTGAACATGGTTCAGGACGCATTTCATGAAGACCTCAAGTATAGGATCATATTTTGTTAGGAGGCATATTTGGGGCCGTAGTTCAATAAGTTGCAGGATAAGAAAACTCAGTGATAAGAGGGTTGGTTGATGAAGTTGATGTAAGGGAAGTATGAGTAATTTAGACAAAAATTTAGGCTTTTTGATGAAATTTTCCCCATTTTAGAGGGATTGAGCATGTATCTGTCCTCTCAAGTTTAGAGGAAGTAAGGTTGGACAATGGTTATCCTTGTGTCATGTACTAGGTAAGGAATAATCGTCGTAAGTCTAGTGCATGCATCATGGATAGGGAGAATGATGATTTTAATTAGTATGGTTCTCCTTGTGTCAGATACTACGACATATTACAAATAATATCCTAATTCAAGTACATGGACATGGATAAGGATAATGATGGATTGGATAGACACTCTTGAGTCATATACTGTGATGTATTATGATGGAGATCCTAACTCAAGTACGTGGACTTAGATAAGAATGGTTTGATGGATAGACATCTCCTTGAGGGAAATGGTATGGTAAAACATATACTCTGGATATCTTAGGTCAAGTACGTACCTTTTTGAGGTAGTGTGGTATCCCATGGAATCCCTCCTAGCATTGTGCTCTAATCTTATGAGAAATTGAGTGTACATGTCAAGGTCTTGGTAATGTGACAATGGAGACTATGATGACAGTTTTATCCTTATCAATCTGGATCATTTCTTATGAGAATATTTGAACTTGACATAGACCTATTAAGTGATTATGAATACCTCCCTACTTAAGCGGGAGTGTTGGGAAAGTAACTAGGTTCACTCTTCATATTAATTTGTATTTGATGTAAATGAAGAAAAATAATTTGATTTTTTCAAGCATGGGTTCAATGCTCAAGTGTAGGTTAAGCATGTTCTTCATGCTTTTAGGATTATTATGTCAAGAAGAATATTTAATATCCTGTTGTAGCAGCTACAACACCCTCCAAATTTTATCCTACATCCAAATTTTGTAGCCTTCCTTGATTTTCCCCTTGATGGTTGAAAACACTCGGGCTCATCCCATCAGTTCTTTTCGAGTCTTTACACCCCTTTTGCTTGATCGACCAACGATCATCTTTTGCAATGTTGATTGCTATTTCATGCTTGCAAGTTTTTCGTAGAAATTTTAAAGGTTTGTCTTTGTGTGCATGATTTTTTTTCACTCTGTGAACATTGGTTGTACTCACAAAAAAGGTTTCATGCACTATCGCACAAGTGCCGTCACAGTCATTCAAAGATCTATGTCAAGTGTCACACTTTTCTCTCTTAACCTTTGAGTCCATCTCGCTGAGCACATGCTTGTCTTGTTGGTTTGAGGTGTCTTGTTCTTCATTCATGTTAAGCATGTGATCAAAATGTCATGAATGCACAAGTTCACTTGCCTGCACACTTAGTCATTTTTCCTGAAAATATGTCACCTGAACAACCCTCCTTCACCTAGACCACGATATCAATGACCTTTCTCTACTACCCAGAACTACACAGAGCTTGTGGTTGTCCTCTAGGGTAGCCTACACTGCAAAATCCTGAAAGTGAACCAATCGACTATCTCCTATAACTATGCAGAATTTTTCCTAGAGCCCAATCCAGTCGATGCTTCTCGCAAAATCACCCATCAAGCCTCCCTTTGGTCCACCGAAAAAAATGAATTGAGCTGTGAGTGAGGGCTACATTGATCTCCAAAACTATGTACAACTTGTCCATCCTACCTGCCTTGGACTACTTGCAGAAACGGCATAGACATGTGGGGCATGCCTCTGTTGCCTGTCACTACATTGTCATAGGAAATTGCGCAGATTTGACAAGTAGGCCCCCTGTTGGCCTTTTCTTCTCTCCCTTAGAAGATTGCACAGATTTGACTGTCACCTACCCTTCTACCTCACTTTGTACTCATCCCAAGACTATGCAATTATGTTCGGGATCCCCCATTTCCTGTCCCGGATTATCTCCTAGAATTGCGTAGTTTTGACCAGCAGCTCCTATAGCCTGATCTGTCCTCCTCTGGAAAACTGCATAGATTTTCTTGTCTGTGCTTCCTGCTACCACACTGCCTTCCCTAGAGAAATTATGTAGATCCCCATCTAGATCCTTGAATTACCTTCCCAGTCCTCCCCTTGAAAAATGCACAGAATTTCCTAGCAGTTCCCTGGCCCCCTGCCTAATCTTCCTCCCAAAAACTGCTCAATTTTGGCTCCAAACTGGGTCCTGCATTGTAGTAGTCACTAATGTCTAGGATTGCACAAATCTAGCTCGTAGTGACATGTACACAATTTTTCCTGACAATGCTCTAGAGCCTCACATCCCGGCCTGAGTTGTGCTATGTGAAATTTTAGTGCCTTATCCCTCTCCCCGTCACCTGCATCAAAACAGAAAACAATGCATCATGCTAGACTATGATATTTCTGGATTTGATGTCTTCTCACCATGAGTGATTGCAGGAATAGGTATATAGATAATACATGGTGCAACAACAAATGGGATGAAGAAGAGGCACATTCTAGAATACTTTCTCGTAGTTGAATGAATGCATGAAGCACATCGAGCAACAAGCAAAAGGGACACATACACATGCACCATCAAGTATAGACCAAGACCATCAAAGATCCCATGCACATTTCCATGCAAAGGTGAAGACATGTTACATCGAGAGAAGGCCAGCACTCAACAGCACAATAGCTCGACACAAACACCACAATCAGCTAGTACATATCAACATTGTCATGTCGAGTTGTGTTATGAGTTGTCTCAGCAACATCACTACTATCGGTCATACTCTCTCCAATCAAATGTAATGTACTGTGAAAGTCCAAGAGACGCACATATGAAGTTAAAGATTCATGTAAATCAAAAATTCACATGAATTTAAACAGTTATACAGGAAATTGAAGAGTCATCAGGGTCAGTTACTCCCCTTTGGCTATATATACCTCGTCATTTTATGAGCAAAGGAATTTTGACCTTGGCTCCTCCCATATAACCTTGAGAGTCTGTAGTATGTTCTTTGAGGAGCAAGGAGTGGCTCCAGTGTCCCACTACTAGGGCTATTGATGTATGGTGTACAGATGTGTCTTGGAACTTTTGCTTAATTCAAAATCCTATCCCATGCCAACACGTTTTCATGCATGTTTTGTATCCATTTGTAAGACTATTCTTTAAATGTTTGTAATGCATGTTTGCTTAACTTGTACTAAGATAGTTGAACTACTTCAGTTATTTTAGTACTTACATTCTTGAAAATGTTTTGTATTGTTTATCACTGTTGTCTCATCTGTGTGGACAACTCTGCCAGACATTAGATAACCGTCTTTTTTTTTTCTTGGTTTTAACAACTGTCACCCCCATGGGGAATACTTCGCTAGACAATGTATGTTTTTTCCCTTGAACTTTGGTTTTCATGACTGCCGCATCTGATATGGACTATTTTGTTGGATGATGGACAGACCCTTGTTATTTTTGTGCATGTGTTTCTTCCTAGGTTGGGACTATTCCCTCTCATCAAGAGGCTCACTTTACTCCCCCCATTTCACAATAAGAGAGCCCAGACATAGAGTTACATTACGCACTCAACGAGCATACTCACCTCGCTTTCTTGAAGTTACAAGAATAACACTCTCATGTGTTTAACAACAAGAGCTAAGGAAAATCTCTAAGATAATGGCAACTGGGCCATCGTAATCGATGGGACTCCTACACAAAATGGTTCGAGGTCTAGTTGGGACTTCATACTAGGGATATCCGCTAAATGTTGTTGATTCTAGGACCATCAACATTTCTGGCACTAGAAGGAGGGCCACTAGTACTTTATCGCTGAATGACCTCTCAACCCCACGTATCGATCATCTGGTCAAGGTAGTAACACAAAATACCTCTCTCCCATGCGTAACTCAGAAGTTGGTTACTTCTCACCTCCCAGACCTGAATAAGAAATTTCATATCACCACCTTCACATTGTCCATCCCATCACCCGTCAGTTTGCCAAATTTGTTCGACTGATTCCAGGAGTACATAATATTCCTTCTTCACAGAGGAAGCAAAAGACTAAACCCACTAGAGTGGTAGTCTCGTTTTTTGAAGAAGAAATCCTTGCCACTCTTGAAGATTTGGTAGAAGCTATTGAGAATGAACAAGAACCTCTTGTTTTCTTAGGAGGAGAATAAGTTAACAATATACTCTTAGGCTCAGGTTCTAGTGGAGGGGAAGGTAGTGGAGGAGGCGGAGGCGGAGACGAACCAATAGATTCAGAGGTTGAACCATCTGATTCAAAAGAAGAGGAGGAGTATGAAGAAGAGGAAAATAAGGTTGATCAAAATCTGGGATCGATGACACAAGGTCCACTGGCACTCCAAGGTGTCTTGCACAACAAGCAAGGACACGCAAACAAGTTGTTAATGAAGTATGACCCTAATAGAGAAGTGAATGCAGAAGACCATCTAGACATGTCCTACGTACATCTACAGACACTCGAGGTATGTTACGATAATGTTACATGTATACTATTTCCATGTACCTTGGATGGAAGAGTAGCGGTATGGTACCACAACCTTCATCTCAACCCCATTCAGAACTAGGGGATGTTCAAGAGAATTTTCGTTGAGAAATTTGCTGATGAAAAAACCCCTCCATGTTGTTGAAAGAATTGGGTAGTCTTAATTTTAACCAGAGGTTTAACTGTATTTTGAACAAGTGCACTACAAACACTAAACCTCATGACTATGTCACAGTCGACTACTACATGTCTACACTGTCAACCAACATTGCGCAGTTCATCAAGCAAGCTGCGAAACCAACACTTTCAGAAAAATTCCAACAAGCAATTGATGTGGAGAAACACCTACGCGTGATTGGATTCATTGTAGATGATGAACTAGCTAAGGACTCCAAAGACATGGGTAGGAGGTATCAGACTGTTGTGAGTAAGGTAAGGTAAAAATAAACAATTAAACTGATACCCTCACTCATCTCCTCAAGTCCTTAACAAATGATGTAGTAGAACTCAAGCAATGGACAACCGAGACAACAATGAGCAACATACATCCTCATTTTATGCGAAGGAAGAATCTAACATCAGGTAGCAGTAGTGGTCACACAGATAAATTTGTGCAAAGATATAATGTTGTGTTCCAAGTGGACCCGTTTGTGAAGGATAACTTCTACGCAATCCATGAAGAACAACATTCAGAGAAGACTTGTCTAGATTGGAAACAACTTATTCACACCATGGCTTTTGTTAGCACCTAAATCTACCTTAGGCTGAAGGAAGGCAAAAATTAGGGTTACCACAAACCACGCTCAGTCTGGTAGCTAGCCCTACCAGAGCAGGAGAGGGCTCTCTCCATGTCACGCTCAGCGAATGGATAGACAAAATGGTCTGAGATGACTTACAATCTAATGTCTACCTTAGGCTAGTAAGTGAAAAAGGATTTTGGAAAATATTTTTTGAAAGTGACTAAACTTTTGAGATGTATATGGGACTGGCGCTTAGCAAAGAATAGAGAAATGAGAATGAAGGCACAGATTATTCCGTGCGGCAAGGTAGGCGGGAAGCACAGCAATTTCAACCTAAGGTGACGCGGAATGGAAAGATCGCTGAAGATGGTGAAAAGGGCACGATCGCATGAATCCTTTTCAACAGAAGAATAACACTGCACATGAAATTTTCCCACAGGCAGAGCAATATAAATTGGATTCTACCTAATCTCACTTAGAAAATTTCACTGAAATGAAACATGAAATGAATTATGAAACATAAAAACATACATATGGAACATAAGAACACATTTGCTACACTCACAACCATAAGAATCTCATGAAACAGATCCACTACCTTTCATTAACTCTCTGTCAAAAATACACAGTGTAGAAACAAAGTTTCTTTCCCACAGTCTCTCAGAAGTTACAAGCCAGCCAACCAAAAAAAATTGCATTGCAAATGGTTTGCATACAATATATAGAATGTGCCATGAAGAGATAGAATTCCCAAGGGTCACAAAAATAAGGTGGAAAGCCAAGAATCAGCTACACGTGAAGCACCAAAAACATGACACATGGCTTGGGTGACCCTTTTCCTTCCTTTGCCACTTGTATAACTAACCATATGGAGTGAAAATATTTATAAAACCACTGTGCTCCTCCTCCTATGCGTCACGCTCTTTTCTAGGTGACTTTTGGAGGCCTTCCCGATGTCAAAATTGAGCACATGATAGCTTGTTGGAAAGGTATTTGATTCTGCTTTCGAACTCAGCTAGAATTTTTAGATTTTGATTTTATTTTCTCTGCCAAAACTAAAATCTCCCAAGACTGGTGGAACTGTGCCAAATGAGGCTGCCTCAAGACAGAGTGCTGTTGCGGTCAACTTTTTAATGTGTTCCCCAATCTCAAATTAAGATCATGATAGCTCATTGGAAATCCTGTCCTGTATACTTTCCATCCCAACCATAATTTTGCAATTTGGAGCTCATTTTCCCTGTCAAAAATAAAATCTCCCAAGACGGGTCGAACTATGCCAAATGACGTTGCCTAAAGGCAGAGTGCTGTTACAGTCAACTTTTAAATGCCTTCCGCAACTCCAAATTGAACTCATGATAGCTCATTGGAAAGATACTTGTCTATAGTAATCATTTGGATCATCAAGCAAGTCATTTGGCACATCGAGCTAGGAGAAAACGTGATTTTCATGAGGTCGCTCCAGAGGTGCATCAATTCTCCCAAGGCATCTGTATTTTTGACATTTCCTCAAAACCATAACACCTGTATAAAAAGTGAAGGAGGTTTTTCTTCCTTGTTCTATTACAGACAAAAACTCTCTCATTTTTTCAAAATTCATATTTCATTGCTCAGAAACATCATTTCAGTGAAACATATCCTGATGTGTGGGACAAGGGATTTTCCAAAATGAAGCGAAATGAAGGGGATATGGAGCTTCTAAATTCTTGAGGAAATTTTGGGAAGTATGGAGGGATGTTAGGAAGTAGGAGAAAGTGGAATGTTAGAAATTTAGTGAGGGGAAGGGGTCCAAAAAGGCAAAACATAGGCCCAACCATAGAAAATTGCCACGTTGTAGCAAGAAACTAGGGTTTGTGTGAAAATGAGGAATTTGGGGGATCTCAGTGATGGGAAGTGTTTGATAAGGTATTTTAAGGATAGGGGAAGGTGTATGAACATCAAGATACAAGTTTTTCTGATGATTTGACCATCCAAGAGAAATTAGCTTCAAAACCCTAGGAGAGGGAAATGAACCTTGCCTAGGTGCAACTGAAGCACGAACAAGGTGTGAAACGACCCAATGGAACTTGAAACGATGATGAAAACACTCTGAATGATGGTAGAATCAGCTGAATGGTGACATGGAACATCATTTGGACAACTTTGACAAGGGTAAAATCGCACCCTAGACCTAATGCCTAGTGACCAAATTTTACTTGAAGACTCACTGAAATGATAAAATTTGACCTTGACACCTTAAAATCACTTGTGTAAGAGCATGTTTGATCACTGGAGGAAGGCTGAAAACACTGACACTAACATTGGCTCCAATGGGGAATGGTAGCTCCTTGGAGGTGCCAAGAACAGAAGATCTCTGGAAGAGCTAGACAGTGCCTTTTGTCCATTGGGCTATGGAGTCCATTATTCGGACAAACCAACATGACTCAATTTATTGATTGAAACTTGACTGAAACTGACTCAATGCAAACTGACATGACTAAAAAAACTTGACTCTGAACTTAAAACTTAAAGCTTGGCGGTAGAGCATGACCACCTTTATTTCTTACAAGACTATATATCATAAAACTATATCAAACTGCCAATGTAACCAATCAAGAAGATGGCTTCTTGACTGATTCTTCAGATCAGATCTTCTGGTCAACAATTGATATTGGTAACTGGGCATCCAAAAACATAACTGGCCATGATCTCCTTCATCACCGAATACTGCAATAATCACCTTCACTGCTGTCCGCAACAAATTTTCCATTGGATCATGAAAAACATGAAGATTTACCTCCTGCTGAAGAAACAAGATGTCTTTTTCTTTTGATTCTGATCTTCCTTCATAATGTACTTCAGAAAAAGTATGTTCCTGGTCCTCAAAAATTTCTGAACAAGGAGATGAGTGGATTTCCCCTTCAAAGAACACTTTAAAACATGAAACATAAGAGGAAGAATCTGAAATGGAATCCATAATGGTCTGGTCGACTATAGTCTGAATACATTTGTAATCATCTTGACATGATATGACAGCCAGATTCTCATTATATTCATCACATTCATCAATCATGAGAAAAGCGACTTCGGATGATTCTTGAAACCCAACATTAACATTTTTATCATCTACCATAAATTCATCCAGAGAAAGCTTTTCACTTACTTGACTGCAGATCTCATCTTGTTGTTTATGAACTGACTGGATTACCTCTTCATGAAGGCTTTGTTCTGATGACATGAGAACATTTGGACCCAAAACTTTGTCTTCTTTTATGGACCATAATGAAACAACACTTTTTCTTTCATCACTTTCAGCCATATGGAACTTTCCAACCTGCTGATCTATTTCATGTAATTCATGCTGACTGTCAAGATGCAAAATTCCTTCATTTTCCATCGTACAAAGATCTTGATTTTGCTGCAAAGTTTCTTGAGCATCTTGATGGGACTCCTCTAGTTTCTCTTCATGTTGCTGAAATGGATTCTCATACAAGGCTTCAATGATATCATCATCCATAAAATTATCATCCCCATAGTATTTTTCAAGGCTCTCAATAAAACCATGAGCATGCTTGCAACAATCTTGAACTAAATTGAATGATGGATAAGATTCTTTATACTTCTCAAAGAATACTGAATGAAAATCCTTTAGACAATAAATGGAAGCAGGTGGCAAACTTTCATACCAAGAACGAGCTTCGTCTTCCAGAGTGGCCATGAATATCTTCATTAAGCAATCTTCAGGAAAATCAACCTTCAACTTGCTAATATGCATGTGAAATCGAACTAGGTGTAAAGCAGCATCCTTCTTACCATCATCTTTAAACGTAGGCAGATTCTTTGACCAGTCTACCTTCGGAATTTTATTTGGGAAGCCTGGGATCTGATCTCGGCTCATGGGAGCATATCTTCTTGCAATCTGATCAATCGCGAATGGAGTCCCCAGGTGAATGATTTCAGCCATCTTCTTATGTCTGATCATTTTTCACCATCAACATCAGATCTGAACTTGAGATATATCCTGGGACAAGACAATCTACAAGCAAACAATTTTGTAATCAAGTCCCTAGTGGAGTCGCCACTATGTTAGCACCTAAATCTTCCTTAGGCTGAAGGAAGGCAAAAATTAGGGTAACCACAAACCACGCTCAGTCTGGTAGCTAGCCCTACCAGAGCAGGAGAGGGCTCTCTCCGTGTCACGCTCAGCGAATGGATAGACAAAATGGTCTGAGATGACTTACAATCTGATGTTTACCTTAGGCTAGTAAGTGAAAAAGGATTTTGGAAAAGATTTTTTGAAAGTGACTGAACTTCTAAGATGTATATGGGATTGGCGCTTCGCAAAGAACAGAGAAATGAGAATGAAGACACAGATTATTCCGTGAGGCAAGGTAGGCGGGAAGCACATCAATTTCAACTTAAGGTGACGCGGAATGGAAAGATCGCTGAAGATGGTGAAAAGGGCATGGTTGCATGAATCCTTTTCAACAGAAGAATAACACTGCACATGAAATTTTCCAACAGTCAGAGCAATATAAATTGAATTCTACCTAATCTCACTTAGAAAATTTCACTGAAATGAAACATGAAATGAATTATGAAACATAACAAGATACATATGGAACATAAGAACACATTTTCTACACTCAAAACCACAAGAATCTCATGAAATAGAGCCACTTCCTTCATTAACTCTCTGTCAAAAATACACAGTGCAGAAACAGAGTTTCTTTCCCACAGTCTCTCGGAAGTTACAAGCCAGCCAACCAAAAAAAATTGCTTTGCAAATGGTTTGCATACAATATATAGAATGTGCCATGAAGAGATAGAAAGCCCAAGGGTCACAAAATGAAGGTGGAGAGCCAAGCATCAACTACAGGTGCAGCACCAAAAACATGACACATGGCTTGGGTGACCCTTTGCCTTCCTTTGCTACTTGTATAACTGACCATATGGAGTGAAAATATTTATAAAACCACCGCGCTCCTCCTCCTGTGCATCGTGCTCGTTTCCAGGTGACTTTTGGAGGCCTTCCCGATGTCCAAATGGAGCACAGGATAGCTTGTGGGAAAGACCTTTGAGTCCGCTTGCCAACCCAGCTAGAAGTTTTTGATTTGGACTTCATTTGATCTGTCAAAAATTAAATCTCCCAAGACTGGTCGAAATGTGCCAAATGAGGCTGCCTCAAGGAAGAGTGTTGTTGCAGTCAACTTTTGAATGCCTTCCTCAATCTCAAATTAAGATCTGGATAGCTCATTTGAAAGCCTATCCTGTCCAATTTCCATCCCAACCAGAATGTTTCAATTTGGAGTTCATTTTCCCTCTCAAAAATCAAATCTCCCAAGACTGGTCGAACTGTGCCAAATGAGGCTGCCTAAAGGCAGAGTGTTGTTACAGTCAACTTTTAAATGCCTTCCTCAACCATCATTGAGCTCATGATAGCGCATTGGAAAGATACTTGTCTTTAGTTATCATTTGGATCATCAAGAAAGTCATTTAGCCAACCGAGCTAGGAGAAAATTTGATTTTCCTCAGGTCGCTCCAAAGGTGCATCAAATCTCCCAAGGCAACTGTATTTTTGACATTTCCTCAAAACCATAACCCCTGTGTAAAAAGTGAAGGGGGTTTTTCTTCCTTGGTCTGTTATGGACAAAAACCACTCTCAGTTTTCCCAAATTCATCTTTGATTTCTCAGAAACATCATTTGAGTGAAACATATCCCGATGTGTGGGACAAGGGATTTTCCGAAATGAAGAGAAATGAAAGGGATAGGGAGCTTCTAAATTCTTGAGGAAATTTTGGGAAGTATGGAGGGATGCTAGGAACTAGGGGAAAGTGGAATCTCAGAAATTGAGTGAGGGGAAGGGGTCCAAAAAGGCAAAACACAGGCCCAACCATAGAAAATTGTGAAGTTGTAGCAAGAAACTAGGGTTTGTGCAAAAATGAGGAATTTGGGGGATCTTAGTGGTAGGTGTTAACACCCAGGTTGTTCCCTTTTACTCCCAAGGGAATACGGCCGGGGTAACCACTAACCAAGCTTTGGATTACAACTTCTAGCCAAACTGTAATCAGAGAGGGCTCTCTCTTTAAGGTTTGTCTCTGTTTTGTGAAGATTTTAGGCTAGTTATGAGTTCAGGGTTTTGGTTTTATGTTTTGGTTGAGGGATGTCTCTCTGTACCTATGGTGGAAGTCTTCTGGCAGTATTATTTCATTGGGTAATGGAGTCTGTGGCTACAGGTTGTCTGGAATATTGAGTTGAGTTGCTGAAACTGCAGGGCCATTTAAATACATCATGAAACAAAATTGAGATTGTGAATATGAAGTGTGTTTAACCTGTGAAAAGCAATTAAGAATTTTCCACTAAGCTGGGGTGTAGGAAAGAGATATATTGCACAGGAGCAAACTTGAATTCCTGAAACAACAATCACTGTGAAAGATATAGTTTGGAGGTGCAGTAGTTAAGAATTACACCTTATGACTATAACTGAAGAAAAACATTCATAACAGCATAGATTGAGTTCAGGGTATTCTGTGAATAAATCCTGGAACTACGCTTTTTATTTGCCATTAACTATGAAACACAGAAACATGAATGAGTTATGAAAGATAAAGAAAACACATTACGAAGAGTTTTTTAGGATAACTTATTGTGCCATGAAGTACGCAGGAATCCTGTAATATTCAACAACACACCACAATGCCTCAGATAACTCAGAGCTTTGGAAATTCCATCATCTTTTGTATTAATACTCTGGAAATTTACAGCATAAGAAACTCTAGAAGAGAAATCAACCGACCCCTGCAAGCTTATGCGAGGGGGAATATATACAATTGGTCATACAAAATATCTGAACTGTTGAGTCATCTTAGAAATAAATACGTTCACCAACTACTACAGAACAACAGATAAGAAAGTTATTACAGCTTTGAATACAAAATAAATGCTCTTTAATTCTGTCAGAAGACTTTTTTGACCTTTGGAGGCCACTGAGTCGGTTGAATGTTCTGTTATAAATGCTGAATGATGTATCTTTATGTCCCTGTCATCCTGTAGACTTCTCGGCCCTGTCACCTATGACTGTCCGTGCTGCTTTAGTGGTCGAGTAGATTTGCTGAGTTGGCTCAGCCCATTCTTCTCCATAGATGCTGAATTCATCAAATTTTCCTGTGTATGATAACTTATGTATTTTAATGAAAAAACTTGATTACAGGCTCTTGTTTACAGTATTAACTGTATCATTTTAGTCCAAAATTCCTGTGTGGGCAATTGATGTCTCGGAATTGCCTCTAAGGTCTCATCTGCCTCAGTGTATTTGTAGAAGTTTGGAGGCACTTCAAACAAATGTTTAATTTCATTCATAATGAAAAATAAGTTCTCTTCCCTGTTATAGAGACTTTGTCCAGATGCTGGCCCTATTTATTCTGAAGTACTGGGTCTTTCAGAGATCTGATTAGCAGCAAATGTATTGACCCTTTTGGCATAATTCTCATGTGAAAGTAGTCTCCCTGCGTTGTTCAGTAAGCTAGGAAGACCTTTGCCCTGTAGTACTGTAAACTTGTCCATGAACTTATTTACCTTTGTCTGCATGTCCTGGCTTCTTCTTTCCATTGTTTGTACCAGGTTTCTTAGTGTAAGGACCCTCTTTATAAGCTGGATGGTTTCAGTTCTGTTTGGAATTCCCATTTCTGCCAGCTGAGCACTTGTTCTGTTATTAAGCACATTAATCATTCTATTGGCAACCTCAGGCATATTGCCTAAAGATGCCCTTGCTCTCTGAATTTCCCTATGTGCTTTCCCTATGAGCTCCATCTGCTCATGAATGGTCTCAATGTGTTGCCATTGATCAGTGATTGATTGGCCAATGTTGGCCCATAAAACTGTCTTAAGCTCAGCTATCACTTTGTCAAGTCTGAGCTCCTGCTCCAGCTCCTTTATCTTCTCCTTAAGGGCCATTATTTCCCTTCCTTTTTCTGCTACAATCTGCTTGGATTTGTCATATCTTTCATTGAGCTTAGCTAGACTCTCCCTGGCCTCATTTAGCTCTGCCGTTTGGGCCTCTAAGGCCTGAATTTCATTCTTGAGCTTCTACATATCCAGGCTTGGAGCCTGCTCTGTTGTTGGTGCTGGTGCCGATGTAGATGGTGCTGCCTATTCTGTCTGTTCAGTGGGAGGAGCAGTAGTTTGAGGAGGCTCCCCAAGGTTAATTATCTCTGGAGGAGGCTGAGATGTTTGGCCCCCTTCCTTCTGTTGTAGGGCTGCTTGCAATTCTGCCTCTGATTCTCCCAATTTTTCTTGTGTCTAGATCAGCTGTTTGTATAATGCTACCAGCATAGCTGCCGCATCTTGGTCATGTCTCAGCTGGGCAAATTCTTCAGCTTGTGGGTGAATGGTTGCTGGGATCTTAATCATCTTCTTCAATGCTGCCATATCTGCATACCTCAATTTCAACAGTGCTTGTACAGCCTTGATGTCCTTGGGATCATGCCCAAGTTCTATGATTATATCCTTTAAAGCTTTGATTCAGTTGTCCTTTGCTTGAGAGGATGCTCTCTCCAACTCAAGTTGGGTAGTTGTGTTGTTTAGGCTATTTTCCAGCCTGTAGTTCACTAATGTTTTGTCTGCCAAGGAGGCATACACCATCTCACCCGTTTGCTTATGCAATTCAATCTGATCCATCGGGTGGATGTCCTTGGCAAGGACCTCAAGATTGGTCCTTAAGTATTCTTCAGGTGACTGTGGCTGCAACGCAGTTGGCATAAAGTGGCTCATGATCATTTTGCCCTCCTGGACATCATATGCAGACATTAATCTCTGCTGGTTAGTGGGAGCCATCTTTAACAAATGATTGTACAGTTGTATTCTTATTGGCTCATTCCTCTTCTTTATATCAATAAACTGTTGTTTGATGCCTATTTCGCCTCCCCTTTGCTGGCTTGAGGAGCTGACTTCTCCTCCCACTGTCCTTTCTTGTTCCTGCTGGAAGGAACTTGCCGAGGCTTCCATGCTTGGTGGGCCCATGCCCAAAGATTGCCCTATAGGCATTTCTTCTTCTAAGAGGGAATTTAACCTTTGTCTTTTCTCCCCTTGAGTTGTGGAGGTAGTGAGGGGAGTCTCCAGCTCTCTGTCCCTCTTTCTATTTATGTCTTCTTTTTGTGGGGTTTGGAGGACTGAGCCCTCCACTCTTGTCTCCTGCCTAGGAGGCAGAGTGTCCTGAGCCTGCTGCCCGGTGGATATTGGGGCCTCTGATGTATGCTCTTGTTGCACTGGCTGCTCTTTTCCTTGCTGCCCCCGTTGTTGCTGTTGTACCTGTTGCTCTTGCTGCACTTCCTGCTGCTGTACCTCCTCATGAGGTGGATGCTCTGGCTCCATCTCTTTCTCTTTGCCTTTGCCGGAAGCTTGATCAGTAGTTTTGGCTGCTTGCTGATGTGCTGTAGAGGATGAGGCAGCTGCTCCCACTTGAATGCCTGGAAGAGCAAATACCTGTGAACAAAGCTCTAAGTCAGCCAACTTTTGGAGGTTTTTTACTGCTCTTTGACTTACTTATTCTTGTGCGGCAGCCTCCTCTAAGGTGCCTTTCCTCCACTTTATTTGATTTGCATATTTTTCTATGTGAGGCAACCTTATGTGGTCATAACTGGCCAGCCTATATCTGACCCTTCTTAAGCTTATGAAATGATTGGGGTCGTATGGTTTCCAAAGGAAGCTGGTCTGTAAGCCAAGGGCTTCTAGCATGCTATCTGCCCCTTGCCAACCTTCCTCCCTTTTATTGTAAATGAAGTGGCCTATTTGGTTTCTGACTTTGAGCTGTGCTTTCTTGCCTTTGCCTGAAAAATGGAGTACATCAGCATTCCCAAATTTCCTAAAGTATTCAAGGGCAAACAATCTCATAGGCACATATTTGGGTAATCTGTATGGGGGCAACTCACACCCATATATTCTGATAACTGTGTGGTTTTGGTAATAGTACCAATCCCCAATGCTGTATACCTTAGACAGCTGAAGAATCCTCTGCATCTCATCAGTTAGTCTAGGAGGAGGTGAGCTCAGAAGCAGAGACATGGCTGGGTGGATGAAAAGGTCTATAAACTCACAATAAGTGTATGGAGAACAAGATCTGTAGTGGAACACAGAGGACCAATAGACTACTGACCTTGGATTGCCTTGTGCATCCACTCTTTTCACAGCAAAAGGAAATTTCTCATGTTGATAATATAAGATTAAGTGGTAGATATAGGAGGTGTATCTGACCACCCTTTCTCTTGACAATTTCATCAACTGCTCATGTATTTTATTGGATATGTAAGTGGCATAGTCATAACAGATTGGGGACTTGCCAGGGGAAAACATGAGCATCATCACCAGCACAGTTTCATCAACAAACTCAATTGAATTATAGCCCAATATGGGACTAATCATGTCTACAAGGTCTCTGCCCAATTGGTTGAGGTATACATGAGAAATGGGAGGATACTTCATGGTGTCAGAGTCAATGTACAACTGATTCAACTTGGTGACCTGAGCATCTGTCAGTTTAGCTCCTTGCTTTATCAGATCTACCAGTGATAAAGGAACTAGTTTCTTATCAGTATTGAAGTGCAACATTTCTCTGATGGCTTCAGGGGTGATATAAAAGACAACTGAACCTGAAGGGTCAAGCACAGCCCTCTGAGTGGGGTCATAGCAGTCAGCACATCGGTGGACTAGGTCAGGAAACTGGTTGACCTGAGGGAGCTTGAAGATAGGGAGGAAAGAGTCCCAAATGCCCAATACATCCATTCCACTCTCATGCTTAATCTTCAATTCATTTAGCAAGTGAATGTGGTACTTGCTATGCATTAGCATTTCCTCTGATATTTGATAATCTAGGTCTGCTAATGCTTTCCACTCCAACTCTCTCTGAGGGGCATTTAATGGAGCAATATTCAGGGCCACAGGTGCTACTGGTGCATCCATGGTTAATGAGTACTATAATTTGTATTAGAAATGGTTATAGCGGGCAGGACAAACTCAGAGGGGTATCTTTGCAACAAAGAAGTGAACTGTAAAGAACAGAGGGTATATTGGCAGTGGCAGCAATTGAAATAGTGCACAAAGTACTGCTAGAGCAAATGCTTGGCCTTAAAAATTCTCTTCACGGTGAATTATAGCAACTTGGGTTTTAAGTCCACGAATGCGCAGACAAAGTGTATGTTTTGATGAAGACTTGGGTATACAAGGCTCTGCAGGTGAATTTCGATTCAACCCTTGGAAATGAAGGCTGGCCACCGGGGATTTGCTGGTGAATATTAACTTGCTCACTCTTTTAACTTTGTTTCAGACAATTATGGACACAACCGAGCGCAGGGGAGGTAAATGTGATAAATACCTGGTGAATTTTCTTGGCAAAGATTCGAAATGCAGGTGGGTTGAAGGTGCCAATGGTCTCCTGGTTGATTTCAGCAGGTTGGCGTTGGATGGTCGTGATTGCATGCAGAGCAAAACAACAGTCGTTTTTTTGCAAAAGTAACAAAAACGACGTTTTCGGCAAAAATATGGACTTTTGGGTTATTTGGCGCTTTTTTTGGATGACGTCAGCATGACGTCATCAGGTGGGGTCAAGGTCGGGTGACGTCAGCATGACGTCATTGGTTAACGTGGCGGCCTGTGAGTGGTCCACGGGGACTGCATAGGTGGCGGACATGTCAGAGCGATAGCGGACGGGGGTGATGACGTGGCGGTGACGTGGCGTGACGCTGGCATAACCGGTCAGGGGAAAACCGGAAGTGGTAAGCGGTATGATATTGCACCGCTCTTTATACAGAAGCGGGATTGTCAGATGGCGGCCCGATACAATTTGGGGGTGACGCGTGGCAGAGGCCTGACGTCACCCTCTGACAAATTTCGGAAGCTAACCTATGGACGTTAGGCCCGACCCGATATGCATGTGGGTCGTCCGATGAAAAGAGCAAGATCTGACGGTCGACGGATCGCCAAGGTGCCAGGACAATACGGAAGGGGGCGGGGAATAAAATAATATTTTCTTTGGAATACGCGCTGGCAGGGACTTTTGAATTTGGCGAATTTGTATGGTTTTTCAATGTATTTTTATGAAAATATGTATTGCGCCAATACTTTGGGTAAAACGGAGAAGTGGGTTATTTTGGTGTATTTTACAAATAAAGCGGGTTATGGGTAATAATGGGGTTTTTACAAGGGTTTTTTGCAAATGAAGGGGTTAATGGTTTAGATGATTTCTGAAGGGACAGAGGGGCAGGGTTTAGGTTATTTAAACTGACCAGATGTCACTTTAATCCCTGACTGTGCACATATGGCTATAATGCCAAAGGGGAAGGGATATTTATAGAATGCTTGGGGTTTATACACCATAGTGTTTATAATAGTAGGGAAAAGGGGAACATAGGGGATTTAGATAATAAGAAGTTAGGGGTTAATATGAGTGGAAAAAGGTGAATGAGGAGTGATATCTCTAAGTTTATATGAAAACAACTTAGCTTAGGGAGTAGATCAAAATGAAAAGAATTTTAGACAAGAAATGTGGCTTTTAAAGGAATAGGAACCAACATAATACCTTGAATTCTTTCATGAACACAACTGGTGAAGGGATGTTAGTAATGAATGTGAAGGGGGGGAAACAGGAAGTTAGACATGCTCCTTTGCTTTGCTGCAACATGATGGAGAAGAGAAGCTTCTCTATGCCTTGATGTTTCTTTCATGTTAGACCAGCAACATTCAGTTGAAATGAATGAAAT
The DNA here is from genome assembly GCA_031772625.1 of Pinus tabuliformis. Classification (NCBI taxonomy): domain Eukaryota; kingdom Viridiplantae; phylum Streptophyta; class Pinopsida; order Pinales; family Pinaceae; genus Pinus; species Pinus tabuliformis. The sequence continues at coordinate 199,577,404 of CM062813.1, forward strand.
TTCTGCAACCCCATCTACCTACCCATCTACTTGCCTAGCATTTTTTGTTTCTTCATGGAGGGTGCACTTAGACTTGCAGAACCTTATGTGCCTTTTTCTTTTCTTTTGGCTTTTTATTTTGATTTTCTATCTAGAACTACCCTTATAGCTTCCAAGGTCACAGATTAAGCAGTTGGGAACCTTAATTCTCTACCTAACTAGTGGTCTGCCAAGATTAAATAGTTTGGACAGACTTCTTTCTCTATTCTACAACAGAAAATTGAAACATGGCATGATCCAGATTAGGTTCCTGGACCATCCATCCAAAATTGAGTAAACATCAAGCTTATGTACACACCTTGTCTTCTCATGGAAATATGGGATCTTTGAATCACCAAAGCAGAGCATATTTGGAACTTTTATTTGCCAATCATGAAATATGAAACCTATTGGTATAGGTAGCTAACAGTGGCTCCACATGGGGATGGTTTTTCCATTTGAAAGACCAAGAACAGCAGGTCAGAATGCCTTGGTCCACGAGTTCTCTTACCAAACTTGGAGTACTTCTCTTTGAAATCTCAAAATTGTGCTCTTCCCCTCTTGGTGCATCTCTGAACTTATTTGCCTTTTGCTGATAATTCACAAAACTCGAAAAACCGCATTCTTTTACATGTTAACAGAAAGTAATATATACACCTGAAAGAAAGTAATATATACATCTGAGTATGTACAAGAGAGAATTAGGCTACACTCATGGATAGTAGTCAAAATAGTGCTTCAACATCCTGCCATTCACAGGACCTTCATCCAAATCAGTTTCATCAAGATTCCTAAGGAGGTAATTATTATTTCCTTACACTGCTTGAACAGCAAATGGTCCTCTCCAAAGGGAATCAAATTTTCCATGTTTTCCTTTATCTTCCCTTCTTGAATCCCACTTGAGGACTTTATCACCAACGTTGAAATCTTCAGCCTTAGTCCTTCTATCAAAAGCTTTCTTTAACTTTTCTTGTAAAACTTGAACTCTGTGATAAACTTGATCTCTAGTTTGCTGCAAACATATAATTTGATTTACCCTTCTTTGCACATCATTTGGTTCAGCCTGGCATTCTTGAAGAAGTTTCATGACAGGGATCCCTTGTGATGAAGGAAATTTGGCTTCTAATTCACAAACTAACTCATATGGGCTAACCCCAATTGATCTCTTGGTTGTTAGTCTATCTGCCCATAGGGCATTGACAAGCTTCTTATGCCAATTCTTCTTATTTTCTTCCAACACCTTCTTTATGATGTTCACAAGGCTTTTATTTGATGATTCAGCTAGGCCATTTCCTTGGGGATAGTATGCAGTAGAATGGCCCAAGGTAATGTGAAATTTGTGGCAGAAATTCACCATCTTCTTAGATCTGAAAGCAGCAGCATTGTCTGTTATTATCTTATCAGGACAACCAAATCTAGAAAGGATATTGGTCTCAAGGAACTGAATGATAGTGGAATCATTTGCTTGTCTACATGGGATGGCCTCAATCCATTTGGTGAAGTAGTCTGTGGCTGTGAGGATTCATCTATGTTGGCCTGAAGATGAGGGATGAATTTCCCCAATGAAATCCAAGCCCCATTGTTGAAAAGGTCTCTCTGTAGCAATAGGCCTCAGGGGAAGTGGCAGTAACTTTCTCTTTCCCTCAAACACTTGGCATTTATGACATGAGGTAGTAAATTTCTTGACATCAGAGAAAACAGTGGGCCAATAGTAACCAGCCCTCAGTATCTTATCCACAGTGGACTTCCAATACAAGTGTCCACCACAGTCACCTGCATGAAATTCCTTCATAACATTGTTAGTCTCATTCTCAATTAAGCAGTTTAACAATATTCCCTCATGGTTTTTCCAAAGTAAATTTCCATCCATGACACAAAATCTTGAAGCTTTCATTTTTAAGAACCTACATTTAGTTCTGGACAATCCTGGGGGAGCACACAGGTTTTGCAATATATAACAGATGTCGAAATACCAGGGAGATTGTTCAAAGGCTACATTGATCTTTGGAGTCGCCAGCTCCGGTTCACTGTGTAGTTGGTTGATGTCTAAAGCTTGAAAGTTTGCCTCTGTCATTAATTTGGCCAAACCTTGCCCTTTTATCAGTTTTGTAGGTTTTATTTCAATATCAAATTCCAAGATGTTGGCAATCCATTTGCCTCTTCTGCCCTCTAGGTTTTCTTGGGTGAGTATGTCTTTCACAATGGGACTTGGCACATAAGCTATAACATGGGAGTACAGGATGTAAATCCTAAAGTCTTTAATGGCCTTGACCAAAGCATAAGCTTGTTTCTCCATGATTTGATATTTCAGAGGTGCATCTCTAAGAGCTCTACTAAAGAAAGCAATGGGTTTTTCATTTCCTTGGTCATCTTTCTGTAATAAGACAGCAGCAATGGTATGCTGGAAGGCAAAGGAGAAAATGATAAATTCTCTCTCAAATTGAGGATTTGTTAAGACTGGTGTTTGGGTAAGGGCCAACTTTATGCCTTCAAAAGCTTGATTTGCTTCTACTGTCCATTTCACTTTTGAATCCTTCTTTAGCATGTTATTTAGTAATCTGATCAATTCTGCTAAGTTTGGGATAAACCTCCTTAAAAAGTTAATCTTACCTAAGAAGGCTTGCAATTCTTTGATGTTTCTAGGGTGGGGCATTTGTAAGATAGCTTGTATCCTGTCTGGGTCAATTCTAATGCCATCCTTTGAAATGATGTGACCTAACAGCTTACCTTCTTCCAAGCCAAATAGAGACTTTTTGGGATTTAAGGAAATGCCATATTTCCTACAGGTTATGAATATTTGTCTCAAATGCCTCAAGTGTTCTTTGTCAGATTTTGAGAATGGTGTGAGGTCATCTAAATAAATGACAAGGAAGTCATGAATCTCTTTGGCAAAAGCAATATCCATTGCTCTTTGAAATGTAGCCCCTGCATTTTTTAACCCAAAAGGCATTTTGACATATTTGAAGGTTCCCCATGGGGTTGTAAATGTTGTTTTGTCCTGATCATCAGGGTGAACTAGGATGTGGTTGAAACATGAGAATCCATCAAGTAAAGAAATTCTTGAGGCTCCCACTACTCTTTGCAAGATGTGATCCATCTTGGGTAAGGGGTAATTATCTTTCAAGGACACTTGATTCAAGTTCCTTAGATCAACGCAAAGTCTTATCTCACCAGTTTTCTTTCTTGTGGGCACCAAATTTGAAATCCAATCTGAAAACCTGATAGGTGTTATGATACCCGCTTTAAACATTTTTTGCAGCTCTTTTTCGATTGAAGGGAGAAGCATGGGATTGATCCTTCTCAATTTCTGCTTAAATGGCTTTTGATTAGGCTTGAGAGGGATAGTATGTTGGATAACAGAGGTGTCATAGGATTTTAAATCCTCATAACCCCATGCAAAGACATCTTGAAACTCTTTGAAGAGGTCAATGTATTTAGGTTTTTGATCAGGAGGTAAGGATGCAGATCATTTTATTATCTTGGGCCTTTCAACAGTTCCAATGTTGCATTCTTCAATGGCAGCATTCAGGGGCTGCATTTTTGGTTTTCTAGGGATATCATTTGAATCAAAAATGTCCTCTAATGGAGTTAGGCCTGTTGGAAGAAAATTGTCTTTCAGCTCTATGATTTTAGCCTCTGTATCAGCTATTTCTTCACAACTGAGTTGTTGAATTTCTTAGATGTTGTCTTTGTTAAAAATTGTTGGATGTAGCATTTGGTTAGCTGTTTTGGGTGATATTGCCCTGTGGTTCTGTTCACTAAGTATTTGTGATTGACTTGCTCCCTCAGTGTCAATGTTTAGTCCTGCAAATTCTTGTTGCAAGGTCAAGAAATTATTTATTTGTGTATCATCTTCAAACACTTGCCAGTCTTTAACATTGTTTGGGACAGCGGGTCTGTATTTTATCTCAGCTGTGAAGAAATGGCTAGGTTCAAAGGGTAGTTTACAGGTGCTTGTAAATGTGGCCAAACTATGAGCATGAAGGTTATGGGTTCTCGGAATTTTGGTAATTTGAAATTCAGTGAAGGACTTTAGTAGTTCAGCAGCAGCAGATCTATAAGATCTCAGTCTTTTGTCATTGGTGACAAAATTACCCTTTACTTGTTGGACAACTAGGTCTGAGTCTCCCAGTATTGAAACTTTTATGGCTTGTAAGGATTATACTAGTTTGAGGCCTAGTAAGAGAGCTTCGTATTCTGCCATATTGTTGGTGCACCTGAAGTTTAACCTATAGGCTCGGCCTTCTGCATGACTGTTTTGTTTATTATGTATCCAAACCCCTGCTCCTGCCGCTAATTTGTTGACTGACCCATCGAATTCAAGAAACCAGAGGACCTCTTGTTTTAGGGGAGGTTTAATAACTTCTCTGTAATCTGGAATTGTAAGCTGAAGTTCTGGTTTTTCACTAAGTTTATCTTCTAGGACAGTCTCATCACTTGATTGGATCAGCTTGATTTCTAGAGCAGCAGCTTGTTCATTAATGTCCTGATCTTGTTTGAGTGTCTTGGTTTCATCATTATTTGTAAGACCTGTATTGTCATTGAAGAGAATATATGAGTCTATGTCAGAATGGACAGAATATATGGGAAAGTTTTGCGGTTTTTCTTCACTGTTGACCATGTATTTCATAAGTGACTCTCTATGTAGCCTCTTGGGTTGACCAAAGACTAAGATGGTGGCATATGACATGTCTAATTGTAGGGAACCTTGGAGTTTAGCCCCCCATGATCTTGATAACAGCATCCCATACTTGGGTGGGATATCAGCAACTACAACATCCATTAGAATTGTTTTGTTTGGGTACTGAACAAGGGACACACATAAGTCTTTTATTAAGCCTAAACACTTAACTTGGCTGGAGTCAAATGAGAATAGGTCCTTATATGGTCTTGTAATATCTAGATTCAATCTTTCCATGACTGATTTAGGCATCAAGTTGTGAGAGGCACCTGAGTCAAACATTGCATTGTGTAGTATCTTATCATGAACATGCAGGCTGACATAGAAAGGTAAGATCCCTGTAACTGTTGTCTTTCCATCAACCTCTGGACCAAAAAGCAATTTTGGGGTGTCATCCAACACATTGACATTATCTTTATTACGAGTAAGTTGAAGGGACTTCTTGATTTGTTGTCTATAAATGTGATGCTTGGCTAGTTCTGAAAGAGGAATAGCTACCTTCAATTTGCCAATTTCAGCTTCTAAGTCAAAGGGTCTTTCAGATGGGATCTTGGTGTTGTGGGTGACAGCCTTTTCCTTGTTCACTAAGTCTTCTTCTTGATTCTTTTCTTGATCTTGAGGCTTGTCCTTCTTACTCATCTCTTGAGGAGTGTTACTTGGATTAGGGTGCAAGGGTGATGTAGCCATAGGCTGTTGTTTTGAGGGCAATGGTTCAGTGATTTCTTGAACGGTTACTTCATTTGTAACTGAATCAGTTGTGTCATTTGGCTCTGTGACTATGGCTCTTTTGGGCTGCTGGCTATCCTTTGTTTTTTCAGGCTGTGTTACATTTATAGTCCTGCTTCTTAGCTTGTATTGCTTATGAACTTCATAAACAGCTGTGTCATACCCTTGTTTAAAGTCAAATGACTCACCTGACCTGGTTTGGAATTGCTGAATGTCATCATCCTTATGATCTTCTTGACTCAGAAAAACTTGCTGCTCATCATTCAGGCCCATCAGGTTAATGTGGGTGTCATCTCTTTGCTCATTCGAAGTGGATGCCTCAGTATAGTTTTCCTGGAAAGGAGGTCTTATGTCTGGATCAGAACCGGCCTTGCCAACGTTTGGGTTTTGATTTCTCCTAAAATTGGGATTCCTGATAGGGTTATTTTGTGGTGCTTCCCATGATGACTTTCTCTCAACTGATTCTACTCTATCACCCAATATCTTCATACCAGTGAGTATTGCATCCAGTTTTTGATCAAAGGCTGAGGGTTCTTCTTTGAAGGTGGTTCTCTTTTCCAATCTTGCCCTGTTTCTTTTGGCAATCAGGTTAGCCTCTACTATGACAGCAACCTTTTGGGCATCTTCAAGGGTTTCAGGGGCTCTTTCCTTCAACTGATATGCCATATCAGGGTCAAAACCATCAGGAAATTTGTACAAGGCTAAATCACGAGGAGGTCTTAAATTCTGTGGTATTGCGTTATATACATTGTTGAATCTTGCACAATACTCCAAAACGGTCTCTTGAGGACCTCGTTTGATTGTATCATATTCACAAAGTATGTGCAGGGGATCTTTCTTTTTCTCCCATCTATTAGTAAAGGCTTGATAAAGCTCATCAGGAGTTGTGATGGTATTTACGGCCAGTGATCTAAACCAAGTTCTTACATCCCCTGTCAGGCTCTGAACAAAGATCCTCATTCTCACATTGTCATCATCTATTTCATAGTTCTCAAAATGGTCTTGCATCCTTCTGGCATGCTGAATTGCTGTGAAAGGGCCAGTGGAGTCAAAATATGAGATCTTGGATTGGTAGTCTTGAGGTAGAGCTGCAGCATTAGCAGGAAACTGCAGGGGTGCATATCTATTAGCCATATTTGCAGGATTTATAGGATTGACAGGGATAACTGGGATAGCATGAAAGACTGGTACAACAGGGGTAGTGGGAACGGTAGAAACTAGAGTGTTGGTCAAGGGAATATGTGCAGTGGATGGAGGTGTGAAAGGAGGGCTTTGAGAGGTGGATGGTGAACTGGGGGAATCAAGGGTAGACCGAAATAGAACCTTGATTGGAGTTGGAACAGGGTTTGGATAAGCTGTCTCAGGACTTAAATCAACAAGAGTTTCCTGTCCTTGCTGCTTCCTAATGATTTTAGGGATTGTATTAGGATTTTCAAAAACAGTTGGTGGATTGGGGTCAGGATTTGACCTTGTATATCGCGGATTCTTCTTGGGAGCCAGCTTCTGAACTTGTTTTTTGAATATGTTTTTGGAATATTTTTGTGTCTACAAGGGCCAGACAAGATTTTGGAGTGACTGTGTATATCTTAAAGCTAGCATGAAAATTGACTGAAGCAGCTTTAAGAAATATACAGAAATTAGAAAATCCTGAGGAACTCCCCAGCGGAGTCGCCAATTATGTTAACACCCAGGTTGTTCCCTTTGACTCCCAAGGGAATACGGCCGGGGTAACCACTAACCAAGCTTTGGATTACAGCTTCTAGCCAAACTGTAATCAGAGAGGGCTCTCTCTTTAAGGTTTGTCTCTGTTTTGTGAAGATTTTAGGCTAGTTATGAGTTCAGGGTTTTGGTTTTATGTTTTGGTTGAGGGATGTCTCTCTGTACCTATGGTGGAAGTCTTCTGGCAGTATTAGTTCATTGGGCAATGGAGTCTGTGGCTACAAGTTGTCTGGAATATTGAGTTGAGTTGCTGAAACTGCAGGGCCATTTAAATACATCATGAAACAAAATTGAGATTGTGAATATGAAGTTTGTTTAACCCGTGAAAAGAAATTAAGAATTTTCCACTAAGCTGGGGTGTAGGAAAGAGATATATTGCACAGGAGCAAACTTGAATTCCTGAAACAACAATCACTGTGAAAGATATAGTTTGGAGGTGCAGCAGTTAAGAATTACACCTTATGACTATAACTGAAGAAAAAAATTCATAACAGCATAGATTGAGTTCAGGGTATTCTGTGAATAAATCCTGGAACTATTCTTTTTCTTTGCCATTAACTATGAAACACAGAAACATGAATGAGTTATGAAAGATAAAGAAAACACATTACGAAGAGTTTTTTAGGATAACTTATTGTGCCATGAAGTACGCAGGAATCCTGTAATATTCAGCAACACACCACAATGCCTCAGATAACTCAGAGCTTTGGAAATTCCATTATCTTTTGTATTAATACTCTGGAAATTTACAGCATAAGAAACTCTAGAAGAGAAATCAACCAACCCCTGCAAGATTATGCGAGGGGGAATATATACAATTGGTCATACAAAATATCTGAACTGTTGAGTCATCTCAGAAATAAATACGTTCACCAACTACTACAGAACAGCAGATAAGAAAGTTATTACAACTTTGAATACAAAATAAATGCTCTTTAATTCTGTCAGAAGACTTTTTTGACCTTTGGAGGCCACTGAGTCGGTTGAACGTTCTGTTATAAATGCTGAATGATGTGTCTTTATGTCCCTGTCATCTTGTAGACTTCTCGGCCCTATCACCTGTGATTGTCCGTGCTGCTTTAGTGGCCGAGTAGATTTGCTGAGTTGGCTCAGCCCATTCTTCTCCATAAATGTTGAATTCATCAAATTTTCCTGTGTATGATAACTTATGTATTTTAATGAAAAAACTTGATTACAGGCTCTTGTTTACAGTATTAACTGTATCATTTTAGTCCAAAATTCCTGTGTGGGCAATTGATGTCTGAGAATTGCCTCTAAGGTCTCATCTGCCTCTGTGTATTTGTAGAAGTTTGGAGGCACTTCAAACAAATGTTTAATTTCATTCATAATGAAAAATAAGTTCTCTACCCTATTATAGAGACTTTGTCCAGATGCTGGCCCTGTTTCTTCTGATGTACTGGGTCTTTCAGAGATTTGATTAGCAGCAAATGTATTGACCCTTTTGGCATAATTCTCATGTGAAAGTAGTCTCCCTGCGTTGTTCAGTAAGCTAGGAAGACCTTTGCCCTGTAGTACTGTAAACTTGTCCATGAACTTATTTACCTCTGTCTGCATGTCCTGGCTTCTTCTTTCCAGTGTTTGTACGAGGTTTCTTAGTGTAAGGACCCTCTTTATAAGCTGGATGGTTTCAGTTTTGTTTGGAATTCCCATTTCTGCCAGCTGAGCACTTGTTCTGTTATTAAGCACATTAATCATTCTATTGGCAACCTCAGGCATATTGCCTAGAGATGCCCTTGCTCTCTGAATTTCCCTATGTGCTTTCCCTATGAGCTCCATCTGCTCATGAATGGTCTCAATGTATTGCCATTGATCAGTGATTGATTGGCCAATGTTGGCCCATAAAACTGTCTTAAGCTCAGCTATCACTTTGTCAAGTCTAAGCTCCTGCTCCGGCTCCTTTATCTTCTCCTTAAGGGCCATTATTTCCCTTCCTTTTTCTGCTACAGTCTTCTTGGATTTGTCATATCTTTCATTGAGCTTAGCTAGACTCTCCCTGGCCTCATTTAGCTCTGCCATTTGGGCATCTAAGGCCTGAATTTCATTCTTGAGCTTCTGCATATCCAGGCTTGGAGCCTGCTCTGTTGTTGGTGCTGGTGCTGATGTAGATGGTGCTGCCTGTTCTGTCTGTTCAGTGGGAGGAGCAGTAGTTTGAGGAGGCTCCCCAAGGTTAATTATCTCTAGAGGAGGCTGAGATGTTTGGCCCCCTTCCTTCTATTGTAGGGCTGCTTGCAATGCTGCCTCTGATTCTCCCAATTTTTCTTGTGTCTGGATCAGCTGTTTGTATAATGCTACCAGCATAGCTGCCGCATCTTGGTCATGTCTCAGCTGGGCAACTTATTCAGTTTGTGGGTGAATGGTTGCTGGGATCTTAATCATCTTCTTCAATGCTGCCATATCTGCATCCCTCAATTTCAACAGTGCTTGTACAGCCTTGATGTCCTTGGGATCATGCCCAAGTTCTATGATTATATCCTCTAAAGCTTTGATTCGGTTGTCCTTTGCTTGAGAGGATGCTCTCTCCAACTCAAGTTGGGCAGTTGTGTTGTTTAGGCTATTTTCCAGCCTGTAGTTCACTAATGTTTTGTCTGCCAAGGAGGCATACACCATCTCACCCGTTTGCTTATGCAATTCAATCTGATCCATCGGGTGGATGTCCTTGGCAAGGACCTCAAGATTGGTCCTTAAGTAGTCTGCAGGTGACTGTGGCTGCAACGCGGTTGGCATAAAGTGGCTCATGATCATTTTGCCCTCCTGGACATCATATGCAGACATTAATCTCTGCTGGTTAGTGGGAGCCATCTTTAACAAATGATTGTACAGCTGTATTCTTATTGGCTCATTCCTCTTCTTTATATCAATAAACTATTGTTTGATGCCTATTTCGCCTCCCCTTTGCTGGCTTGAGGAGCTGACTTCTCCTCCCACTGTCCTTTCTTGTTCCTGCTGGAAGGAACTTTCTGAGGCTTCCATGCTTGGTGGGCCCATGCCCAAAGATTTCCCTATAGACATTTCTTCTTCTGAGAGGGGATTTAACCTTTGTCTTGTCTCCCCTTGAGTTGTGGAGGTAGTGAGGGGAGTCTCCAGCTCTCTGTCCCTCTTTCTATTTATGTCTTCTTTTTGTGGGGTTTGGAGGACTGAAGCCTCCACTGTTGTCTCCTGCCTAGGAGGCAGAGTGTCCTGAGCCCGCTGCCCGTGTCAGGCGGAAAGAGTCGATTGTGCAGACACAACCAACCTCCCTAGGAGCCTAAGACTCTCTAGTGACAAACAAGACAAACAAGAGCAATCCTTCTCTAAACATGCATTTACTATATAAGAAATCAAGTGTTTAGATCCTACCTGTAATCCAACGCTGTTGTAGCAGTCCAGCTCTGCTGATCCAGATGAGCTCCTCCTTCACTTTGAAACCTGCATACACTAACAATCAAACGATTAAATAGCACTTGATAATCTCATAGAATAAAACATATTTAACACATAGACCAAGGAGTACATGAAACAACTCATAAATAACAAGTTATTGAGAAGAATGGACTCATTTGCATTAATAGGTAGCAAAAGGAACAAATACAACCTGAGCCTTGGTGTTGTGCAAGTCCCTCCCAGGGTCCATCAAGAGTTCTCCTTTACTTTGACAAAGCTCACCCACTTCCAAATAGAACAAGCAAAGATGGCAATCTCTCCTCACAAGCTTCTAAATGGGAGTCCTAATTCCTGCAGCATTTACCCTTAGAAATGTATAGCTTTCAACCTCCTCTCCTTCTAGCCCAATGCCTGTATTTATAGTGCTCAAGAGGAAGTTAATCAGGTCCACCATCAATGGGATAATTCCCTCTTTGGATGCGATAGCTCCCTTATTGATGGGATAAGTTCCTCTTTGGTAGGAGTTCATGAACCATCTGGAGGCGCTCAATACACGTCGAACAACCTTCTAGAATGCTCTAGAAATGACCACAAGTGACTTTTTAAAGATGAAACTTGCGCATTTTAACCTTTACAGGGGGACGCACCTACCCCTTTACATACAGAGCGTCCAAAGACACAACTTTTGTGAACATTGGGTGCGTCCCCGCAGGTAAGGTTGAGAGAACCTGCGTCCCCAGAGATAAATACATTTATAAAAGACTTTCTCTCTTTTGGAGTTTGACATGGAGAGCAGAGGCATAAGACTTGCCTAAGAGGATAGCATGACTATTGATTGAGCCATACTAACTGTAAATAGTCATGGTGACATTTTTTAGTGTAACAGATTGCCCCCTAAAGTGCGAAGTCTGTAATAGATTAGGGTTTTGTATTATCTAGGAAGGGTGAAGCGCTTTATCATTTCAAGGATTATCTCGTGGAGAGCCTGGTCAGAACCTGCAATTTTCAACACAAAATACATGTATAAGATTATATCATCACTGAGGTAGGCATTCCCATACTCAGATTAAAACTTTAACTAACAGACTAACTACTCTGATACAGGAATGATTTTGCATTACATCATAATCATAGACTTTTGTAGACACAGTATGGGCGCAGCCATCTGTTTATGATGAGTCTACTTAGATAATGAATACAAAACTCCTCGCAGCCTGGATGGTGGAAACTAGATCCAGGGTCTTCATTTCTACTTCCCGAATTGGTACGATTCTAGCCATGTGAATAAATGAGTTGATGTCGAACATGGTAGAAACCACTTGATTACCAGTCGATGATGTAAACTGTTAACAAGCGTGAGAGAGACCACCAGTAATGTCAATGGTTCTCAAAGTACCCAGTACAATCCATGAGATGTGAATGCATGAGTTGATGTCGAACATTTCACGGAATCCTTTGATCGAAAGTCAATGATGTAAACTGACGTCAAAGGCGAGAAACCTGCCATTGATGCATGCAGACTTCAAGGTACTGACGATTTCTAAGTCATCTCTCTAGATAATGTGCTGATGTCGATAGAAAGCGACCCGTTGCAGGCAAGCCCGCAACACGAAATCATTGTTCAAGTTGAAGAAATATTGTTGTAAGGACTGACTCAGGGATGGTCAAACGGATGACAAGTATTTTGCAGATGAAAGTTTTGCTTGCAGACCTCTTGAACACATAACGACACGACAGATGGCTTGGTGATGAATAACTCAAAGTTAATCCCTGGAACCCGGCTGAAGACTTTCAAAGTGGTTTGATCAACTGTGAGGTAAAGGATTTCCCAACCCAGGTGAATGAAAAGTGTCGTGTTCAAGAGTGGTAATAAAGTTTCTTCTGAGACAAAAGATAACAAACAGGTTCATTCTTCTCTCTTTTCCCCCACCATTTCTGGCAAGTACCTCTTTATTTTTAACAAGCTTGAGGAGGATAACATATGCTTGATTATAAGCTCATCCTTCGGATGAGTCCATCCTAGTTTTGATTCGAACCCTAGGAAGGAGTGGTTCGTTCCCGTTTGTAATTGAACAGGTCCTTTACTGTGAAATGTTTAACGAGCCCAGTATAGGAGAAACTCGGCGTTTTTCAATTTAAGGGAGTCTGAAAAACTTAAGAAGACTCCAAGTTGAACTTTTTCGTAGATTTGTGTCCCTCAAGCCCGAAAAAGTATAAAATAATACCTGGGGGAACCGCTTGATCTTGCGACCAAGATGTACTTTCATAATTAGTGCCACTGACCTGAAAATTAAAAAGCGATCAAGGGCACGTCATTTTATTTCCGTATCGAGTTTGAAACGACAAAAACCCGGCAATCTTTTCTTGATTTTACGGTCAGAAAATAGCTATAAGGGGACTGTATTTTAATTCCGTTTTAACGAGTGTAAAAGAAACGCTCGGTAATCTTTTCATTTTTTAGGAGTCAGAAAAGGGCTTAAAAGATGACTCTGATATTTTGGTTTGTGAAAAATGACAATTTTCCCTCTAAATCCCTTTGTCCTGCACAAAAACGACACATTACTCATACCTGTTTAAGATAGGTAAAAATACATCGAAAAACATCCTTTCATGGTGAAAAATGAACAAATTCATCCAAAAAACCTATAAAAATACTTTTTACCATGTCATTTTTACCATTTTACTGTTGAGGTTGAAAAAAGGGCTTTTGGCAAGAAACTTCCCGTGGTCACTGCAGAAAATCCGACCGTCAGAATCGAACGCCGTCTCTTCCAGGTATTTTACAACATCCTACTCTTCAATTTCATCCGATTAAAATTGTATTTTAGGTTTTAGTTTTGTTTTTTTGGGGGGGTTTAGGTTTCAAAATGCGCTCTGCGGTGGACGCAGGTGCCCTTCGGGTGACCTGCGTACCCCGACTTTTTCCTATACAGGAAAATGGTCGGGGGACGCAGCCCACCTTCAGACCAGCTGCGTCCCGACGCCCTGTGTTCTAAACGCGGGGTGCGTCCTCCGTGGAATGCGGAATTTGAAACCCCAATCCTCACAAATAACCATTCAAATTTCCCCAAATTAATTCTAATCATTGTTTCTTGGTGTGTAGGGCACTCACCATGTTGGATTGGAGAGAAAGAGAGCACGAGGACGTTGATTTAGCTGCAATTGAACATCAACCTTCCATTGATGCCCTAAAAGCATGCGGGTTATATAAATACTGGGCCATACCAGGCATGAGGGCTCAGGTAAGATTCTTAGAATGGCTGGTTGAGAGATGGAACGTTCAAGAACAATGCTTTTACATCGGAGGGCACCAGCTCGAGATAGAGCCCTCTGATATATACTTTCTCACTGGCTTGCCGAATAGAGGTGAGCAACTCAATCTAGCTGGGACTAGGCCGGGTGGCCAATCCCTTGCTAGTCTCTGGGCAGATTGGTGCACACCCAATGCACACCATGCGAAAGGCGTGGAAATCAAACACATCTCTCTGCGTGAACTCAAAGTTATAGCTTTCACGGTTACCAGAATTTGCAGCACAACCGCTTTACATATTGCTTCCGGGTCCCAAATGCGGATGGCGATTGACTGTTACCAAGGCACCATTTTCAACTGGTGTGATGCTGTGTCGGCTAATATGAAGAGCCAACTAACTAAGTCAAAGAACGAACGACTGAAAACCTTTGGATATGGGCCTTTAGTCGTGAGCTTTGCCTTAGAGAGAGTTCCGATGCTGATCCCTCAGCAACTCACTGTTGATATCTTGGGTCCTCGGGAGCCAAAGCTGGTACGATGGGTTGCGGTGATGGCCCGGCATCTTGACGAGGGCACGGCAGTTGTTCGATTCACTGATAGTTATTTTCACTGGTTAGAGGACTAGGTTTTTTCGATCCAGGACTTTCCGTACGCCGGAGTAGATTTTCGAGGTGATCCGGACACGGTTCTTCCACAGGGAGAACAATGGGATGACAGAGGTACTTTATTTTTCACAAGTTTTCAAATTATGTATTTTTTTTGTTTTTATATATATCGCCTCAAAACTGACAGTAAAAATTTTCAAAATGCAGATGTTGGTCCACAGCGCCCAGCCAACCTCCGGCCTTTTGAGAGGAGACATCCAGTTGCACCGGTACCGGCCCCACAGGACGCGGCTGCAGAGACACTAGCTGAGTTGGAGCATGATCTAGAGCGTCTGACGGCGGATATGCCTGAGACTACCATGGATGATATTCCTATCAGACTTCAGCGCTATGTAGTCGCTGTCCCTGGACCGTTTAGGAGATTTTTGCGTAAGGTAGCCCGTGCAGTGGTGTCGTATAGGGAGCACCACCAGTGATTGGCTAGTCACTTTGTAGACACATGTGACATTTTTGACTTTTTGTACTTTATCATTTTTGCCGATCATAAGGTGTTTTTCAACCTATGATCGAAGACGATGTATATTTTTTGACACACTCCTATCTATATATATATCACTATTACCGGCTTATCTTGTTTAACATATGTGATGAAATGTTTTTAAATTTACTTGCATGATTATCGTAAATGTCTGTCCAACATTCGAGAAGCAATTGCATCTGCTAATGTATTTAAAGACCTTGGAATATGCTGATATTCAATGTAATCAAATTCACGTTCCAAGAGATGCACTCTCAAAAACAACCTTAATAACACAGGATTTCTAATGGCATATACTCTATTAAGCTGTAATACAACAAGTTCAGAATCTAACCTCACTATCAAACGTCGAATTCCAAATGAAATAGATTCGGATAATAATTCAACCACTGCACTGTATTCTGCAATGTTGTTCGTTGTTTGACCGAGGCTTACCCCATGCATAGAAACTAACTCGTCAGAGGGCGAATAGATAACCCAAGCTGCGGAAGAGATATTCCGTGTACTACGACAAGCACCATCAGCAAATCCAATGTATGTTTGGAGAGGCGTCGACATCTGCAATATCAAGAGTAAAACCAAGATAAGCCAGAATAACGACGAAAAACACACTCTCTAAGCTAAGCACACTGACTAACTAACAAACATACTAGCTAGAAAGAAAACCTAACCTAACTAAAAATTCTCCATACCCACCATTTAAGCATAATACCTCTTTAGGTAAAGTCCATTTCTGGGTTTACCCAAAGAGTCCCCATCAAAATCAACCAGCTCATAAGCCCCTTTTGCTAGCTTCCGCTTTACAATGTAGGGTCCATGCCACATAGGAACGAATTTTCCAGCACCTAGCTTATCGTTAGCTTGATCATATAATAGCACTAGGTCTCCCTCCGAAAAACTTCGAGGGGTCACATTTCTATCATACTGAGCTTTCATTCGCTTCGCGTGAGTCTCGATTGCCAATGTAGCGTCACGTCGAGTCTCATCTAATTTAGCTAAGTACAATAAACATTTCTCCTCTTCGGAAGTAGCTGGAAGTAATTCGACAACCATTTGAAGTGATGGGATTTCGCATTCAATGGGTAACACAGCTTCCAAGCCATAAACGAGCTGGAAAGGAGTGAACCCTGTTGAATTTTTCACTGAGGTTCGGTATGCCCATAGCGCTGAAAATAACATGTTGTGCCAATTCGACCGATGAACACCAATGGTTCGTCGGATCATGATAACCAGAACTTTGTTGATAGACTCAACCAAACCGTTGGCTTGCGGATAATAAGGAGTAGAGCTATCGTGGCGCAAACCAAGCTGGCTTGTAAGCTCAGTCATCATGATGTTTCGAAAATGGCTCCCATGGTCAGTAATGATTGCTTGTGGGACACCAAACCTAGTTATAATATGATTGAATACGAAAACTGCAGCCGTTTTTCCGCTTGCGTCGAATGTAGGCATCGCCTCGGCCCATTTAGTAAAATAATCAACCGCGAGGATGATATACGCATGCCCCCCGGCCGAGTGAGGGTTACAAGTAATAAAGTCGATACCCCATTTGGCGAATGGACCAACGGCAATTATAGGGTGGAGAGGAGCAGGTGGTGCGCGCATCTTGCGATCAAACACTTGACAGTTGTGGCACTTCCGGACTGCAATGATACAATCTTTAAACATAGACGGCAGAAATAGCCAGCGCGCAACACCTTCTGAGCTGTGGCATACCCAGACATATGACCGCCACATGCTCCAGAGTGACAATCATTCAAAACCTTCTCAGCCTCTTCATGAGTTAAACAACGTCGAAAAACTAAGTCTGCCCCCTGGCGATAAAGTGTATCTCCAATAATTTTGTATTGTTGGGATTGAAACCGAATTTTTCGACGTTCCGCTTTGGAAGCTTCAGGCCGAAAGGTTTGGGTTTGGAGATAGATGATTATATCTCCGTACCACGGATCTACAGTACTGATAAGAAACAAAGATTCGTCCGCAATGGACTCCTCTGCCACAGTCTCTGTGTCAACACACGGGAAATCACACATCAATTCCGCAAAAACTAAGGATTTCTTAGACTTGGACTTCTCGAACTCCAAGTCGAACTCTTGCAGGATAACGATCCATTTAGAGTACTTTCCCCCTAGCAGTTGTTTTGTCAAAATATAAATCATAGGGTTCCAATCCGAAATAACTGTAGTTTTACGGAGAAGAATGTAGTGACGAAAACGCTGGACAGCTTGAACGGCTGCCAGGGCCAATTTCTCCACATGCGAATATTTTAACTCAGTGGGATTTAAGGTCCTACTAAGATAATATATCACATGTTCCGCTCCGAATTAATCTTCTTGAACTAACACCATTCCAATGGTGGAATGCGAAGCTGCGAGGTATAAGAAGTAGTCCTGGTTGTAGTTGGGAGGATGCAACAACGGTGCATGGGTCAACGCGTGTTTAAGTGCATCAAAAGATTGTTGTGCAATCTCGTCCCAAAAGAATTGTGCGTTCTGTTTCAACAACCGTGTAAAACCTTTAGTGACCTCGGCGTAGTTTGGGATGAATCGGCGTAAAAAGTTCGCTTTCCCTTGCAAACTTTGGAGTTGGCGCAAACTCGAAGGAGGAGGCAATTTGATGATAGCTTCAACCTTCGAGGGATCGACGCGAATGCCGGCTCTTGAAACAACAAATCCCAGCAATCGACATGTTTCTATACAGAAAACACACTTGTGGGGATTCAACCGAATTCGATAATGCCTACACCTCATAAAGATTGCTCGTAGGTGGACAAGGTGATCAGCTCGATGTAAATAATGAGCAGGCAAATCATCGTGGTACGGTTGCACAATGTGCTTGATGTCATGAAATGCGTAAGACATCGCCCGTTGAAAAGTGGCCCCGGCATTCTTAAGCCCAAAAGGTAATTTGCAATAAGCAAATGTCCCCCATGGACAAATGAATGCCGTTTTTGGTTGGTCAGCAGGTAGAATATTGATTTGATTATAGCCCGAAAAACCATCCATAAAGGAAAACATTTCACTTCTGGCACAATCATCAATAATTTGATCGATATAAGGCGTAGGATAGTTGTCTTTTGGACAAGCTCGATTTATATCCCTATAGTCGATACAGATTCTTATTGTTCCTTGTTTCTTGTTGACCGGAACAATATTCGATACCCAATCCGTTAACGGGATCGGATATATGAAACCTGCTTTCAACAGCTTTTCGACTTCTGCTTTAATCGCAGCCGCTTTTCGAGGGTGAATCTGACGCAACCGTTGCCGGACGGGTTTAGCATCCGGTAGGTCTTTATTTCATGAACAACAATGGCAGGATCGATTCCTGGCATTTCCTCGTAAGACCAGGCAAACACATCGCGGAATTCTTGGAATAGGGCCTTGTAAGTTTGGATTTCATCTTCTGTACATGCGGCACCTATATGAATGTTTTCCTCAATTCCGGGCTTCACTGAAATATCAATGGGAATAGTACGAGAAATATTCCCTAAATTCAACTCTGAATCAGAATGTTTCGTTGGATCCTGAGCGTCTTTGACATATTCAGCGGTAAAGATAGATGAAAAATCACTTTCAAAAGCATCATCCTTAGGTAAAAACGAAGATCTGTGATGGAGATCTTCCCATGGTAGATCGTCTACACTTAGGATTTCGCGAAGTTGCTCGTCAGATGACACGACTTCGGGAAACGCTATCCGTTCTAAGGTTGAGGTGAAAAGTGATTCTTCACTGACCACATTCATTTGGTCGATTTCGGTTGAACGCGAGTCGGTAAAAGACATGACAGCCTCATAAGCAATTTCATATGGACTCAAAGGCATAGCATCACCGAATGAGTCTATCTCAGATTCAGATGGGACAATCCAAGGATCATCATAAATAATGTTTTCTGATGTAATCATATGAATTGTTGCAAATGAAGGATCTACGCTGAGTGGAGGGAGAGGAAAAGTTCCCAGTAAACCGGAATCTTTAACTAAACCTACGCCAACGTCCCTATAAGGGATTGTCGTCTTACCGACATGCTGGATACTCTCTGAAGAGGCTGGGTCGGATGAAAAGTATGTCAGCTGATCAATAGTCACGATCTTACCGTTATGTGGAAACTTAATTACTCTGAAGACCGATGAAACGACCGCTGTCATAGCATATGACCAACTTCGACCCAAAAGAAGGTTGTAGTCTAGAGGGGCATCAACCACCTCCACATCCAGACTAACGGTTTTACCTTCTACCCCTATAGGCAATTCCTGTAGAATACCAAACGGACGGAACCCACGGCCATCAAAGGCCTTAAGGATGGTGGGGGATTGGTTCAACGAAGGAGAACCAAGAGATCTCCAACATTGAATTGACATAATACACGTAGAAGCTCCCTCATCAATCACAGTCCTATGAATAGGCCTGTTTTTGACTATCACTGGAATTTGGAAAGCCATTTGATGGGGGAGACGCGGTGTACTATTTTCTAGATCGAATATTATTAGATTCGGGTCTTGAATATCAACAGCTCCGATAGCCGACAAAAGTAATTTTCGTTGTGCTGGGCATGATTGCAGCACTTCTAACGCCGACATTGCTGAGGGTGAAACAGCTAAGTCCTCAACAATGTTGTAATTCTGGGCTGCTCTCGCATGTGGATTGAAAGCAGACCTTCGAAGTACACCCTTGGCGGGCGGTTTAATTACTAAGTCCGGGTTAGGTTTTTCGATTTGTAGTGGATCGGGACCAGGAGCTGAGGTTGATGGGTTAGAGTGAGAAGATTCTGCTTCCTTACCATCAACAGGAGCCTTACTACCATAATCTTGCGATCGAGTCGCAATCCTCACATGAGACATCATCAAAATGGGTTCTTCACTGGCATTCGAGGAAGAACCTATCATCTTATTCTCCTACTCCGGGAATGGATTTTTTAACACAGCAGGAGTGGGAGAACCTTTGACTATTTTCACAACCTCGGCCCGATGAGGGCAATCTCTCGTAAAATGATCCTCTTCACAAATAAGACAAGGATATCGAGGTTTGCGCTTTTCGTCATTGGTTTCCGACTTTTCCGTTTTCTCCTTCGGAGCCTTGTCTGCTTTAGCCTTCTTCTTTCCTTTCTTCTTTCCACCGTTTTTTGATTTGGCCGTAGATTACTCTACAGCGTGAATATCGGTGGTAAGTTCAGGAGAAGACTCTCCTGTCGGGGAATCAGGCAAAGTGATAATAGGAGTAGTGGAAGCCTTGGAAGACTTATTCTTGCTCTTTGTATTCACGACACCAATCATACTGTCAGCGGCATGAGATCCCGAAGGAGCAGCAGCGATTTGATTCGACTTTGGAAGATCCGGAATCTTCTCATGTAACGTACCCGACTGAGTGTAAACTAAGTCAAGGTATTGCGCCTGAGCAATGACTTGCTCCTCAGTGACTACTCCGGCCTTAGCTACATCTTCAGTAATCTTCGGTAATAATGATTTAACAAACCATTCAGCTAAGATTTGGTCCGGGATAAAAACTTTCACTAGCCTTCTTCGACGTCTCCACTCATGAATGTGATCAGAAATATACATGGACGTTGATTGTTTTAGTGAAGTTAATAACTCCGTGCTGTTATCGTATCTGACTGGCAACTGAAAATGAGTTAAGAACGAGGTAGCTAACTGGCTAAAATTGTAAAAAGAGGCCCGTGGTAACTCAATGTACCACTTGGCCGCGAGACCAATGAGTGTACGCTGGAAAAGACGTAAGCGGATCGAATCATCCGAGATAGAATTTGAAGCACACCAGAGGTGGTAAGTCATCATGTGATTGGACGGATCCTCTCCAGACTTACCTTCGAACTTGGGTATATCACTGGGCAACTTATTTGGCATTGGCGGCCAAAACTGAAGATATTGAATTGGATCGTTCATTAGGCGCGTCAAGTTTGGTAAATCCAAAGTTGCGATAAACGGTAACTGCCAGTTAGGATCTCTAAAACTCTGGGTCATAATACCAGCCCCAGGAGGAGGATATCCAGGATAACTAGGAACAGGAGTCGCATTTGGGATATTATATCCTCCTGGAAAACCAGGATTAACCGGACCGTACTGGGGTTGTTGAGGTTGTTGATAAGTGTACCCAGGATACGGTTGATACTGGTAAACTGGCTGTTCGACAGCTTGCCCATGTTGGTACTGTCCCTGGTACGGAGGTTGAACAAATTGAGGTTGAGTAGTGACAACCGTACTTATACCAGGCTGACCTACAGGCATCTGGACCGTGGTTTGAATCGTAGATCCAGACAACGGTAAAGATGTCTGAGGAGTGGTCACAGGGACAGTAGAAACTGGAGCCGTCGATACTCCAGAAGTAAGTATGGTAGATGTGGTGGTAGTTGCAGCAGCCGTTTGAGATGGAGTACTAGGTGCGATTGGCGGCTGAGTAACTACCGAAGTTACAGAAGTTTGAACATTTGACTGGACAGGTTGCGGTTGCTGGGGTGGACCAGAAACTACGGGTTGTCCAGCTTGAGGTACCGACTGTATACTTGGCTGCAACACCTGTTGACCCTGTGATGGATCCCACACTAACATTCCAGGGTATTGACCCGTAACAGGTTGAGGATACTGAGATCCATAACCGGATTGAGGATAGGATTGATAATTGTAAGGTGCAGTTCCTATACTTGGAACATATGATTGACCTTGAGGCGGTTGATAACCTTGACTCGAGTATTGACCTTGAGGTTGATAACCTTGAGGTAAATACTGATACTGGGGTTGACCTTGACCTTGAGGTTGGTACCCCTGAGGTTGATACCCTTGGGGATGATACCCTTGAGGTTGATACCCTTGGGGTTGATACCCTTGAGGTTGCCATCCTTGAGGTTGATATTGATACTGAGGTTGACCCTGGGGTACATATTGAGGCTGGGGTTGACCTTGAGGCATGTATTGCACCATAGGTGCATATTGACCTTGAGGTTGCCCCCCAGACACGATTTGTGTACCTTGAGGTTGCCCCCCAGGCGTTAACTGAGGCTGCCCCCCAGGCGGTAATTGGCCACCTTGAGGTTGGGAAACGGGAACTGAACCTGACATCATGTAAATGTCTCCTACACCCAATGGTATATTACCACTGTTTCCAGCTAATAACCCATGATCAACGGGTTGAGGAGATGCCCCCGCAAAGGTACCAGAAAGAGATTGATACCCAGTGGGAATAGAAGGACCGCCATGTAAGAAAGATTCAGGACTTTGAGTAAACACGGACGACGGACCAGCCATATTTACAGGAGTATGAATACCTCTAGGTGGAAAAGGAGTACGAGGTGTAGAAAAACCTAGCCCAAAGTTGTCTAAATAATTGGTTAACGAAAGGTACCAAGTAGTACTTCTAGGAGGACTGTAAAAGATAGATTCACGCTCCCTTAGATCAATAGTAAGTTGATCTTCAAGATTAGAGACGCCTATTTCTTCCTCTGGAGCAAGCTCTTCAATAGCAATCAAACCAGTAGGAAGATTTTCGGTGATAATTCTTTCTATTCTCGGTGAATCAGGAACACTAGAAGTCGGAGTAACAGGTTCAGATATTTCTGGTTCTTCACCTGTATCACTAGCAGACGAAAAACTTCCAACAAGCTCAGAAACTGTAACAGCTTCGGGATTATAACCTGTCTCTAAGCCTTGGTAATCTGAATGGACTACCAAGGAAGATTCTCCTTCTTCAGGTGAACCTACTCTACTGCCACTAGGAGGAGTTACAAGGACCTTTAAACCTTCTAGATTACCCGGGTCGTCTCGAGGAGGTGTTCCCCTAAGCCTACGGGATCTTCTCAACAATTCGGCCACAGAAACAACTTCAGGAGACTGGCCCCAAAGTCTACGGGACTTTCTCGGTAATTCCGCCACAGCTAAAAACTTTTAACTACTACACACGAAAACAAAATAAAATTTCAAATCAAACCACCTAAAGTCTCTAAAGAACCAAACAAATTTGAATCACACACCTAAAGAATCTAGGGCGTCAAACCAAGCACAAACAGTAGCCTTCCAGACCGAAAGCACTAGTTGGTGATGAAACCCAACATCGCCGGATTCAGTACAGAAGTGGCGGGTGGAACAGTTACCCCGGCAACCTGCTTAATGAATAGACTGGACCAAGTTCCTCCACTTTAACCGTCTCGAGTGAAGTGAACCCCCAGAAAATCCAAGTGAGTCTAGCCGACGTCTGCTCCAGGTACAGTGGGACCTTCCCTCCACCGTCACCTCGGTAGAATCCTAAAGATAATGGTCACTAAGGTTACCAACCGCAACAAATGCACCTGGGGGAACAGTCTAAACTCCGACAGCACGCAAGGGCAGAGTAGCAAGCTCAATCCCCTTGCCGGCTCCTTGACAATAATCCAAGGTTTACCGACAAGTGACCCCTGGCTCCTCGACAATGGTTAATCCGAGGTTTATCGTTTGTAATACGTGCGTGTCTGGCGTCGTTCCCAACGAGGGGGGATTGATCCCCTCACTGGTTCGGACACGAGCTCGTGCTTCTCCTTTAAGAGGAGCTTTCCCAGAGTACAAATGAGACAATTGGATTTATTCTATCACAAGATAAGCTACTTGTTTGGTTTTGTTGTCTTGGAGAGTTAATTACTCACCTACTCCAAGACACTAGCCTGATCTAAATTGGTGTTTCAGAGCCCTAGTAAATAAAAATTACTACGTCGATTTTACTTTAAGCGTTAATTTTATGGTTTTTCTTAAAGACAAAAGGTAGCGGAAGTGAAACCAATGGTGTGTAGACTCGACTTAAACCACTACAAAGATGCACCTAAGATGATTTACGCTACTTTTCCTTTTTCAATGAAATTCTTAACTAAGAGAGTTGAGAGAATGCAAATTTTAGAGAAAACAACTTTCTTGATAAAGACAATCAAAGAAACAATTCTCTTTATCTTTTCAAGCATACAAACATGACCACTCTTTACGTGCACGAAAAACTCTTTTTCTTTCAAAACTTTTCAAAGCTACTTGAAACAAAAATTTTCAAAGGAGATGTTTTTGTATTTTCTCTTTTTTAATAAAGCATATAAATCTATTGTAACGAAAATCAATCTTAAAAGCTATAAAATCTATGAAAACTTGACTCACAAGCAAATCAAAAAGGAAATTACTCTAAGCAAACCTAACAAGGCAAAAGCTCACAAAGATGATTCTAGGTTGTTTTACTTGACCAAAATAAAATCAAGGACCAGCTAATGCAGAATCAAAAGACTAGTCAAAACAAAACTCAAATCTTTTTGTTCTTTTTGTAAAATGGAATTCAAGACTTAATCAACAAGCACTTCGAAATTTGCCAAAGAGACAACTCAATGGTAAGTTGCTCACACAGGTAGACTTTATGACAGGTCTGACTTCTAAGAATGTTGACAAAACCAGAGAGATCTAAGGCTTGACAACTTCTACCGCCAAAGTCACTACAAGACCTACTCAAAAATCAAACCCTAGGGCTTAAACTTCTATGAAATCCACTAAAACACTCAATGCTATCGAAACAAGTTCAGGTGAAGATCTTTGACAAGAGACTAATGAATATGGGCAGTAAAAACTAAGAAAAAGCAAAATCTAAGAGAAAAAATGCAAAAAATGGAATTTTCTCAAATTTTAGCAGGGGACGCAGGCAACCCGTTAGAACAGGTGCGGGCCCGCTCTGTGTACACAGTGACAGTGCGTCCAGGGACGCACTGTGCAATGCTCAGAGGGTGCGTCCTACTGGAAAATTCAAGAAAAACTAAAAGGAATCTAACTCTAAGCTAACCCACCCAAAAACAAAGTCACAGAGCCAAAAACCAGAAAAATAAACCAATTTTCTCAGAGCAAAGTTCATACAAAGGAAAAGACTTTCACATTAATGGAGTCCCCAGCGGAGTCGCCAATTTGTCAGGCGGAAAGAGTCGATTGTGCGGACACAACCAACCTCCCTAGGAGCCTAAGACTCTCTAGTGACAAACAAGACAAACAAGAGCAATCCTTCTCTAAACATGCATTTACTATATAAGAAATCAAGTGTTTAGATCCTACCTGTAATCCAACGCTGTTGTAGCAGTCCAGCTCCGCTGATCCAGATGAGCTCCTCCTTCACTTTGAAACCTGCATACACTAACAATCAAACGATTAAATAGCACTTGATAATCTCATAGAATAAAACATATTTAACACATAGACCAAGGAGTACATGAAACAACTCATAAATAACAAGTTATTGAGAAGAATGGACTCATTTGCATTAATAGGTAACAAAAGGAACAAATACAACCTGAGCCTTGGTGTTGTGCAAGTCCCTCCCAGGGTCCATCAAGAGTTCTCCTTTACTTTCACAAAGCACACCCACTTCCAAATAGAACAAGCAAAGATGGCAATCTCTCCTCACAAGCTTCTAAATGGGAGTCCTAATTCCTGCAGCATTTACCCTTAGAAATGTATAGCTTTCAACCTCCTCTCCTTCTGGCCCAATGCCTGTATTTATAGTGCTCAAGAGGAAGTTAATCAGGTCCACCATCAATGGGATAATCCCCTCTTTGGATGGGATAGCTCCCTTATTGATGGGATAAGTTCCTCTTTGGTAGGAGTGCATGAACCATCTGGAGGCGCTCAATACACGTCGAACAACCTTCTAGAATGCTCTAGAAATGACCACAAGTGACTTTTTAAAGATGAAACTTGCGCATTTTAACCTTTACAGGGGGACGCACCTGCCCCTTTACATACAGAGCGTCCAAAGACGCAGCTTTTGTGAACATTGGGTGCGTCCCCACAGGTAAGGTTGAGAGAACCTACGTCCCCAGAGATAAATACATTTATAAAAGACTTTCGCTCTTTTGGAGTTTGACATGGAGAGCAGAGGCATAAGACTTGCCTAAGAGGATAGCATGACTATTGATTGAGCCATACTAACTGTAAATAGTCATGGTGACATTTTTTAGTGTAACAGCCCGGTGGATATTGGGGCCTCTGATGTATGCTCTTGTTGCACTGGCTTCTCTTTTCCTTGCTTCCCCCCTTGTTGCCGTTGTACTTGTTGTTGTTGTTGCACTTCCTGCTGCTGTACCTCCTCATGAGGTGGCTGCTCTAGCCCCATCTCTTTCTCTTTGCCTTTGTCGGAAGCTTGATCAGTAGTTTTGGCTGCTTGCTGATGTGCTGTAGAGGATGAGGCAGCTCCTCCCACTTGAATGCCTGGAAGAGCAAATACCTGTGAACAAAGCTCTAAGTCAGCCAACTTTTGGAGATTTTTTACTGTTCTTTGACTTAGTTCTTCTTGTATGGCAGCCTCCTCTAAGGTGCCTTTCCTCCACTTTATTTGATTTGCATATTTTTCTATGTGAGGCAACCTTATGTGGTCATAACTGGCCAGCCTATATCTGACCCTTCTTAAACTTATGAAATGATTGGGGTTGTATGGTTTCCAAAGGAAGCTGGTCTATAAGCCAAGGGCTTCTAGCATGCTATCTACCTCTTGCCAACCTTCCTCCCTTTTATTGTAAATGAAGTGGCCTAATTGGTTTGTGACTTTGAGCTGTGCTTTCTTGCCTTTGCCTGAAAAATGGAGTACATCAGCATTCCCAAATTTCTTGAAGTATTCAAGGGCAAACAATCTCATAGGCACATATTTGGTTAATCTGTATGGGGGCAACTCACACCCATATATTCGGATAACTGTGTGGTTTTGGTAATAGTACCAATCCCCAATGTTGTATACCTTAGACAGTTGAAGAATACTCTGCATCTCATCAGTTAGTCTAGGAGGAGGTGAGCTCAGAAGCAGAGACATGGCTGGGTGGATGAAAAGGTCTATAAACTCACAATAAGTGTATGGAGAACAAGATCTGCAGTGGAACGCAGAGGACCAATAGACTACTGACCTTGGATTGCCTTGTGCATCCACTCTTTTCACAGCAAAAGGAAATTTCTCATGTTGATAATATAAGATTAAGTGGTAGATATAGGAGGTGTATCTGAAGACCCTTCTCTTGACAAGTTCATCAACTGCTCATGTATTTTATCGGATATGTAAGTGGCATAGTCATAATAGATTGGGGACTTGCCAGGGGAAAACATGAGCATCATCACCAGCACAGTTTCATCAACAAACTCAATTGAATTATAGCCCAATATGGGACTAATCATGTCTACAAGGTCTCTGCCCAATCGGTTGAGGTACACATGAGAAATGGGAGCATACTTCACGGTGTCAGAGTCAATGTACAACTGATTCAACTTGGTGACCTGAGCATCTGTCAGTTTAGCTCCTTGCTTTATCAGATCTACCAGTGATAAAGGAACTAGTTTCTTATCAGTATTGAAGTGCAACATTTCTCTGATGGCTTCAAGGGTGATATAAAAGACAACTAAACCTAAAGGGTCAAGCACAGCCCTCTGAGTGGGGTCATAGCAGTCAGCACATCGGTGGATTAGGTCAGGAAACTAGTTGACCTGAGGGAGCTTGAAGATAGGGAGGAAAGAGTCCCAAATGCCCAATACATCCATTCCACTCTCATGCTTAATATTCAATTCATTTAGCAAGTGAATGTGGTACTTGCTATGCATTAGCATTTCCTCTGATATTTGATAATCTAGGTCTGCTAATGCTTTCCACTCCAACTCTCTCTGAGGGGCATTTAATGGAGCAACATTCAGGGCCACAGGTGCTACTGGTGCGTCCATGGTTAAGGAGTACTATAATTTTTATTAGAAATGGTTACAGCGGGTAGGACAAACTCAGAGGGGTATCTTTGCAACAAAGAAGTGAATTGTAAAGAACAGAGGGTATATTGGCAGTGGCAGCAATTGAAATAGTGCACAAAGTACTGCTAGAGCAAATGCTTGGCCTTAAAAACTCTCTTCACGGTTAATTATAGCAACTTGGGTTTTAAGTCCACGAATGCGCGGACAGAGTGTATGTTTTGATGAAGACTTGGGTATACAAGGCTCTGCAGGTGAATTTCGATTCAACCCATGGAAATGAAGGCTGGCCACCGGGGATTTGCTGGTGAATATTAGCTTGCTCACTCTTTTAACTTTGTTTCAGACAATTATGGACACAACCGAGCGCAGGGGAGGTAAATTTGATAAATACATAGTGAATTTGCTTGGCAAAGATTCGAAATGCAGGTGGGTTGAAGGTGCCAACGGTCTCCTGGTTGATTTCAGCAGGTTGGCGCCGGATGGTTGTGATTGCATGCAGAGCAGAACAACAGTCGTTGTTTTGCAAAAGTAACAAAAATGACATTTTCGGCAAAAATATGGACTTTTGGGTTATTTGGCGCTTTTTTTGGATGACGTCAGCATGACGTCATCAGGTGGGGTCAAGGTCGGGTGACGTCAGCATGATGTCATTGGTTAGCGTGGCGGCCTGTGAGTGGTCCATGGGGACTGCATAGGTGGCGGACATGTCAGAGCGATAGCGGACGGGGGTGCTGACGCGGCGGTGAGGTGGCGTGATGCTGTCATAACCGGTCAGTGGAAAACCGGAAGTGGTAAGCGGTATGATATAGCACCGCTCTTTATACGGAAGCGGGATTGTCAGAGGGCGGCCCGATACAATTTGGGGGTGACGTGTGGCAAAGGCCTGACGTCACCCTCTGACAAATTTCGGAAGCTAACCTACGGACGTCGGGCCTGACCCGATATGCATGTGGGTCGTCCGATGAAAAGAGCAAGATCTGACGGTCGACGGATCGCCAAGATGCCAGGACAATACGGAAGGGGGCGGGGAATAAAATAATATTTTCTTTGGAATACGCGCCCAGCGGGGACTTTTGAATTTGGCGAATTTGTATGGTTTTTCAATGTATTTTTATGAAAATACGTATTGCGCCAATACTTTGGGTAAAACGGAGAAGTGGGTTATTTTGGTGTATTTTACAAATAAAGCGGGTTATGGGTAATAATTGGGTTTTTGCAAGGGTTTTTTGCAAATGAAGGGGTTAATGGTTTAGATGATTTCTGAAGGGACAGAGGGGTAGGGTTTAGGTTATTTAAACTGACCAGATGTCACTTTAATCCCTGACTGTGCACATATGGCTATAATGCCAAAGGGGAAGGGATATTTATAGAATTCTTGGGGTTTATACACCATAGTGTTTATAATATTAGGGAAAAGGGGAACATAGGGGATTTAGATAATAAGAAGTTAGGGGTTAATATGAGTGGAAAAAGGTGAATGAGGAGTGATATCACTAAGTTTATATGAAAACAACTTAGCTTAGGGAGTAGATCAAAATGAAAAGAATTTTAGACAAGAAATGTGGCTTTTAAAGGAATAAGAACCAACATAATACCTTGAATTCTTTCATGAACACAACTGGTGAAGGGATGTTAGTAATGAATGTGAAGGGGGGGAAACAGGAAGTTAGACATGCTCCTTTGCTTTGCTGCAACATGATGGAGAAGAGAAGCTTCTCTATGCCTTGATGTTTCTTTCATGTTAGACCAGCAAGATTCAGTTGAAATGAATGACATTTCTGCAACCCCATCTACCTACCCATCTACTTGCCTAGCATTTTTTGTTTCTTCATGGAGGGTGCACTTAGACTTGCAGACCCTTATGTGCCTTTTTCTTTTCTTTTGGATTTTTCTTTTGATTTTCTATCTAGAACTACCCTTATTGCTTCCAAGGTCCCAGATTAAGCAGTTGGGAACCTTAATTCTCTACCTAACTAGTGGTCTGCGAAGATTAAACAGTTTGGACAGACATCTTTCTCTATTCTACAACAGAAAATTGAAACATGGCATGATCCAGATTAGGCTATTGGACCATCCATCCAAAATTGAGTCAACATCAAGCTTATGTACACACCTTGTCTTCTCATGGAAATATGGGATCTTTGAATCACCAAAGCAGAGCATATTTGGAACTTTTATTTGCCAATCATGAAATATGAAACCTATTGGTATAGGTAGCTAACAGTGGCTCCAGATGGGGATGGTTTTTCCATTTGAAAGACCAAGAAGAGCAGGTCAGAATGCCTTGGTCCACGAGTTCTCTTACCAAACTTGGAGTACTTCTCTTTGAAATCTCAAAATTGTGCTCTTCCCCTCTTGGTCCATCTCTGAACTTATTTGCCTTTTTCTGATAATTCACAAAACTCGAAAAACCGCATTCTTTTACATGTTAACAGAAAGTAATATATACACCTGAAAGAAAGTAATATATACATCTGAGTATGTACAAGGGAGAATTAGGCTACACTCATGGATAGTAGTCAAAATAGTGCTTCAACATCCTGCCATTCATAGGACCTTCATCCAAATCAGTTTCATCAAGATTCCTAAGGAGGTAAGTATTATTTCCTTGCACTGCTTGAACAACAAATGGTCCTCTCCAAAGGGAATCAAATTTTCCATGTTTTCCTTTATCTTCCCTTCTTGAATCCCACTTGAGGACTTTATCACCAATGTTGAAATCTTTAGCCTTAGTCCTTCTATCAAAAGCTTTCTTTAACTTTTCTTGTAAAACTTGAACTCTGTGATAAACATGATCTCTAGTTTGCTGCAAACATATAATTTGATTTACCCTTATTTGCACATCATTTGGTTCAGCCTCGCTTTCTTGAAGAAGTTTCATGACAGGGATCCCTAGTAATGAAGGAAATTTGGCTTCTAATCCATAAACTAACTCATATGGGCTAACCCCAATTGATCTCTTGGTTGTTAGTCTATCTGCCCATAGGGCATTGACAAGCTTCTTATGCCAATTCTTCTTATTTTCTTCCAACACCTTCTTTATGATGTTCACAAGGCTTTTATTTGATGATTCAGCTAGGCCATTTCCTCGGGGATAGTATGTAGTAGAATGGCCCAAGGTAATGTGAAATTTGTGGCAGAAATTCACCATCTTCTTAGATCTGAAAGCAGCAGCATTGTCTATTATTATCTTATCAGGACAACCAAATCTAGAAAGGATATTGGTCTCAAGGAACTGAATGATAGTGGAATCATTTGCTTGTCTACATGGGATGGCCTCAATCCATTTGGTGAAGTAGTCTGTGGCTGTGAGGATCCATCTATGTTGGCCTGAAGATGAGGGATGAATTTCCCCAATGAAATCCAAGCCCCATTGTTGAAAAGGTCTCTCTGTAGCAATAGGCTCAGGGAAGTGGCAGTAACTTTCTCTTTCCCTCAAACACTTGGCATTTATGACATGAGGTAGTAAATTTCTTGACATCAGAGAAAACAGTGGGCCAATAGTAACCAAACCTCAGTATCTTATCCACAGTGGACTTCCAATACAAGTGTCCACCACAGTCACCTGCATGAAATTCCTTCATAACATTGTTAGTCTCATTCTCAATTAAGCAGTTTAACAATTTCCTCAGGGTTTTTCCAAAGTAAATTGCCATCCATGACACAAATCTTGAAGATTTCATTTTTAAGAACCTACATTTAGTTCTGGACAATCCTGGGGGAGCACACAAGGTTTTGCAATATATAACAGATGTCGGAATACCAGGGAGATTGTTCAAAGGCTACATTGATCTTGGAGTCGCCAGCTCTGGTTCACTGTCCAGTTGGTTGATGTCTAAAGCTTGAAAGTTTGCCTCTGTCATTAATTTGGCCAAACCTTGCCTTTTATCAGTTTTGTAGGTTTTATTTCAATATCAAATTCCAAGATGTTGGCAATCCATTTGCCTCTTCTGCCCTCTAGGTTTTCTTGGTGAGTATGTCTTTCACATGGGACTTGGCACATAAGCTTATACATGGGGTACATGATGTAAATCCTAAAGTCTTTAATGGCCTTTCAAAGCATAAGCTTGTTTCTCCATGATTTGATATTTCAGAGGTGCATCTCTAAGAGCTCTACTAAAGAAAGCAATGGGTTTTTCATTTCCTTGGTCATCTTTCTGTAATAAGACAACAACA